>OX637354.1:13742603-13861034 GCA_951799405.1 Agapetus fuscipes
AAAAAATAGTTGACTTTGGCAACGTCACCCAACGTTCCCTGTTTCAGGGAAGGTCGGCAAGAGTTGCAGGGTGTATGTTCATTTAAGAATGTTTTTTTTTGTAATTGAACTTACACGTGTCTGACTGTGGGAATGCAGTTAATATAAAACTTATACCTGTATATCAATATATCGTTGCAATTAAGATTCTCAGATTTATGAAGATCCTAGATTGCCACCTCTGCTTTTATACTATAATCTATAATTTAAGTTGCAAAGATATATAAGCATTTAAAATTCTTATTAAATGCATGCCCACAAACACATACATGTGCAAGTGCAATTCAAGCCTTGCTAGAACTTTTGCCGACTTTCCCTGACACAGTGGTGACATTGGCAAAGTAAACCATTTCTTACAGTATGGGTGGTCAGCCTCATACCAACGTATAAATCAAGGAATACTGCACAAATAATAATAAAAAAATCAAAAGAATTTTCCATTTATTTTCCATATGGGCTGACCCAACGCTAAACCTAATATAGACTGGCTTGTTGCTAAGGAGAATTTTGACTTTTAACTCTATCTTATGTTACGGAGTATATTTGGCGCAGTTGACACGCGCCCCGTGTTTGGCACATGGCAGTATTTTTGCTCAAACATGTGACGTCATCCGCTCTGTCGTAAATATGCAGTACACATGTAAGAATTCAACGAGATAGGGTTCAGTTCCTACAAAGAATATAAAAAAATCGACGGTGAAAAGAAAGTAGATAAGCGACGTTTTGGTCAAAAATGAGTTATGAATGCTATCATACTTGAAATTTTCCGCTCTTTCTAATGCGCTAACTCCCATAGCTCTTCAGGCCTTTTCTTTCGATCATCCCAGCGACTAAGGGGCCGTCCATAAATTACGTCATCGATTTTGGCCGATTTTCGACCCCCCCCCCTTACAATCATCCTATAGTCATTATCTAATGACTCCCCCTCCCCCTCTTGCTGTAATAATGGATGAGCTTAATAATTAATAATGTTATATTACTTACATAATATTTTGTATATTTTGTAGAAATTGGTATTTACAAGAACGACGTCACTTTTGCTACTCGTACATCATTTGCCATCATCCGCAGACCAGACTCCCCCCCCCCTTAATGCGAGTGACGTAATATATGGACAGCCCCTAAGTTGCAAAGATATGTATCATTTGAGATTCATATTAAATGCATTCCCACAAGCAGACACGCATTATTTCGCGCTCACACATGCCGCATGTGGACCTAATCTAATCTAATCTAATCTAAGTTGCAAAGATATGTTACATTGGAGATTCACATTACATGCATTCTCACAACCAGACACGTACAAGTTCGCGCTTGCACATGCCTCATGTGAACCTACAACATAAAAACCAAATCTCAAATGGACATACACCCTGCAACTCTTGCCGTCCTTCCCTGAGACAGGGGTGACATTGGCAAAGTGAACCATTTTTACAGCATGGGTGGTCAGCCGCATACCAACCTATAAGTCAAGGAACACTACCTACAATATAAAAATCCAATCTGAAATGAACATAAGCCCTGCAACTCTTGCCGACCTTCCCTGAAACAGGGGTCATGTGAATATATCGCCACCTTAAAGGTAAAACTGAATAGGTGCTGTTTCTCTGATTTGAGAAATCGTGGATAAAACATTTGATTGGGAGTAACTTCTCATAGTAAGTGAACTAATTATAAGGCAGTGCTCATGAAGAACTTATACATTAGGTACAGGATACTCTCACTTTTGTAGTTTTTTCTCTAGTATGTAAATATCCATAAAAATATACGCAACTAAGCTACACATATAGTATAACTTCTTGCCTGCGTTTCCCCGACGGGGTCGCATGTGTCGCTTCGGGACCTATTTATTTTTACAGGCAAGGGGGCCGGCCTCACACCAACCACTTTCAGTTGAAGTGGGGGTTTCCCAGCTCCCGGGGGGGCTGGTTCTCATTTCTTGTGAAGGCTGAGTAAACCTTTGAGATCGAACCCTTGCTCTCGGCATGGAATGCAATCATTCTACCAATTGAGCTATCGACCTTTTTACGAGCTTGATCGTCGTCGCTACAAAGCGCCAATTCTCAAGCAAGACCCGGTTGCTGTAAGGCTGGATGGACCTTTGGTGACCGGTCATTGGTAAAGGTGTATGAATTTTTCAACCCAGCGAAGGGCAAATTTGAAAATATAAACGTGAATTTATCTGAGAAATTCATGTTGGCTTACTATGCCACTTTTTCAGTGTTGATAGATGTAGATTACAACTTAGATTATAGATTACATAGAAATGTAGGTAAGCATTGCAGAAGGGATTTCTGGCATGATTCACAGGCTGCAGGCATCTGGGATGAGGTAGCCCATTAGGAATCTCTAACAGGATGTCTTGCTGCCGTACCAGCGTTTTTTTCGTTCAATTTTTAATGATAATAATCAACGTTTTTTTACACGCAACACGTGGCGGGGACTTGTATATTATAATATCACATTGAACGTAGAGGGGAAAAGAGTATAAAACTTAAAGTACTCCGAGTATAAAACTTGCAGAACCTCACGTCGATTGCGTGAATCGAAGAAAATAGACAGCAACTAAATCCCACTCTAGCAGGACCGACATATATTTCATACGTTTTCGATTTACGCAATCGAGAGGAGTTATGTTATAATAATCATCATCATCTTCTAAAGGCAGTGCCTTGTTGTATCAGCCATCTCGCTGCCTCAGTTCTTGTTTATCGTATACGCCATTGAGAAAATTTTACATGAGCAATGTTTGCATGTGTACTGGACCAATGTGTCTTATGAAAACAAGAAATTTATTTTAATAACATGTAAAAGAACTCTCACATTATCGAGTTTAACGGTTTTTCTTAGCTCAGATTGTGTAGAATTTGATTCATAGACAACTGCATGAAAAAGTCATATTTGACAAGATTGGCGTATACGATAAACAAGAACTGAGGGAGCGATCTGTCTCTGTCTGCTGCCATCCTTTTGAGATGCGAACAGGAGGAGACATCCATGAGCCGCTTCAAATCCTTGAAGTATGAAGTTCTTGGGCGACCTCTTGTGCGTTGCCCTAAGATTTTGCCTTCAAAGATGTTGCTTAGAAAGGTGCTATGTCTGATTGAGTGCCCTTTTAGCTTGGCTTTCCTCTTTAAAATATGATTTATCAGCTCTCTTCTTTCTTCTACGTCCCGCAACACCTTTTCGTTGGACTTCTTTTCGACCCATGATGTCTTGGACATTTTCCTCCATGTCCACATCTCGAATGCCTCCAGGCGGTCTTTCTCGTATTTTTGGATGGTCCAGGTTTCGCTACCATACAGTTAAATGCTCCAAATAAAAGCTTTCATGAATTTATTTCTTGTTTCCATTTCTAAATGATTGTAAAAAGTTTGTATTTTTTCATGAATGCTTGCTTGGCTAGCATATAATAATACTAAGACAATATTTATAGTGCCGTTTTGTGATAAATCACTGCAAGGGCACTGTTCAACTGTAACATCTCCCAAACAAACATGTCTTCAATCCCGACTTAAATGCATTTACACTCTCTACGGTTCTTAGCTCATGGGGTAGGGTATTCCACTATTCCACAGGGTATTCCACAGCACAGCAAAAGGCACTATCCAAGTATTTTGCTTTATTAGATCGTTTTAGAACTATTAATTTATTATACACAGCAGTACTAGTTGCAGATCTTAATGCCAGCCGCTTGTCATCCACTGAGTCCCTCCCACAAAGCTCTGAAATATACTTTGGGACAACACACTGTGTCGATTTAAAGACAGTTAAACAGATCTTATACTCAATCCTTTCTCCAATTTTAAGCCAGTGAAGCTGGTCTCTTAATGGAAGCACTAATTTTTAAATCATGTAGTTAGACTGTATATTATGTAAATTATAATCCGCAGTGTTACCACTGAGCTATGGACCGGTCCGTAGCTCAGTGGTAACACTGCGGACTCTGAATGGGAAGGTTGTGGGTTCGATTCCCGGCGGAGCACAAAAAATATACCATTTATATTTTCAAATTTGCTCTTCGCCGGGTTGAAACATTCATAAAACCTTTACCAATGACCGGTCACCACAGGTCCATCCAGCTTTACAGCAACTGGGTCTTGCTTGAGAATTGGCGCTTTGTAGCGACGACGATCAAGTTCGTAAAAAGGTCGATAGCTCAATTGGTAGAATGCTTGCATTCCATGCCGAGAGCAAGGGTTCGATCTCAAAGGTTTACTCAGCCTTCACAAGAAATGAGAATCAGCCCCCCCGGGAGCTGGGAAACCCCCACTTCAACTGAAAGTGGTTGGTGTGAGGCCGGCCCCCTTACCTGTAAAAATAAATAGGTCCCGAAGCGCCACATGCGACCTCTTCGGGGATAACGCAGGCAAGATGTTACACTATATGTGTAGCTTAGTTGCGTTGCGTTTTTTATAATTAGGTTGTTCCTTGACTTATAGGTTGTTATGCGGCTGACCACCCATAATGTAAAAATTGGTTCACTTTGCCAATGTCACCTCTGTTTCAGGGAAGGACGGCAAGAGTTGCAAGGCTTATGTTCATTTGAGATTGGGTTTTTATATTGTAGGTCCACATGCGGCATGTGTTAGCGCGAAATTATACATATCTGCTTGTGGGAATGCATTTGATATAAAACTTAAATGATATATATCTTTGCAGCTTAGATTAGATTAGATTAGATTAGGTATATATGTAAATGTCTTATGTCGCGGGCTCTTCTTAATCTTGTTCCTCATCGCTCAGGGTTGTAACCCTAGTGGAAGCAACTAACCATATCCAGTTCTCTCTTGACTGCGCTGCCTGAACCTGAAGTGAACATAAACCCTGCAATTTTTTCCGACCTTCCCTGAAACGAGGCATTGTGACATAGGCAAAGTGAACCATTTTTTACAGTATGGATGATCAGCATCATACCATCCTAATATTTATTGTGTATACATGTTAACAACAACAAAAAACCGTTTAAACTTCCTTCTGTACAGTTTTTTTTTCAGTCCCTCTTCTTACGTATCAGAGTCAACGAACTGCTGCCCCAGTGTAAAACCTTTTGTAAGCGTTAAGCAAACCGTAACAGCGCCTCTAGCGAGCGTTTTTTCCATATCTGTCTATAATGTAAGATTTCCGGAGATATTTACTTTCAAGATTCATAGTAAATAGGTTTTTTTTTAAATATATTTTTTGTTTATTTTTAGTTTCACTTTTTTTTTCTTTTTTCCTCTTTTTTTGTATTTCTGTTATTAATTTGATTTACTATTTACTTCATCGATTTCTTTTATTTTTTATTTTTTGTCAGCTACTTGAATTTTTTTTTTACATATTTGTGGGATTTTTTTAGGAATAAGGCACTAATACTGTTTATGTTTACATTTTTCTTGTCTTTGTTATTGTGTCTGTATGTGTATGAAATGCATGCACACAAGCAGACACATGCTGAATGACTGTACTTACAATATAACAACAAAGAAATCAAATCTCAGAAACAGGGTGACATTGGCAAAGTACACCATTTTTTACGGGATGGGTGGTCAGCCTCATACGAGCCTGCAAGCCAAGACACAAAAGTAATATTTAATAACATTTAATCATACAAGACAAACATAAATGATGAAATTAAATTAACAACTGAATAAATCGATATCTTAAAGGTAACATCGGTCCGTAGTCTAGTGGTTAACAATTCTGACTCTTAAATGGAAGGTTGTGAGTTCGAATCCGGGCGGAGCACACAAAAATATACCATTTATATTTTCAAATATGCTCTTCGCTGTGATGAAATTCATATACCTTTACCAAAGACCGGTCACTGAAAGGTCCATCCAGCCTTACAGCCACTGGGTCTTGCTTGAGAATTGGCGCTTTCTACAGCGACGACCAAGCTCGCAGAGGTCTCTTGAGGTGTGATTCACAGAAAAATAGCTCTCACCAAATAAATCATCTTAATATTATTATTATTGACACAACCTTACTATCAAAATGAGCATTTTAAATTTAATTTTTTAACCGCCAACATTGCAGATCAACCGCCATATTAAACCTTTTTAGTAAAACTCTGTGCTTGAGTGTAAGCGCACAAGTTTACACTATGGGTCCTGTTATTTTTTTGGTGTTGGTATTATTTTCTGGGTATGAGGCTGTCGCCATCTGTCTCCTGGTGCTGCTGCTGGGAAGGTGGGGAGAGCGGAAGTCAGGCGGCATGGGTGCAATGACTCCTACCGTAAAAAAACACACCCAGGACAGCTGGGCTCATCCCATCCTAAACATCCCCTTGAGGGTCCTAGCTGGGAGATGCCATATTATCGTTTTGACTTTATCTCGAGTTCACTTTTAATGAAATTGCAGTTATATTAACAAGTTGTTTTTTTTAAGAAACCCTGTGCGGGAGACTCCCTAGATTCTAGAGACTCTAGGGGTCTATGACACTTGTTGTAGTGCAGCAGAGGTGTACGAGCTTGGTCGTCGCTACAAAGCGCCAATACTCAAGCAAGACCCAGTTGCTGTAAGGCTGGATGGACCTTTAGTGACCGGTCTTTGGTAAAGGTTTTATGATTTTTTTCAAACCAGCGAAGAGCATATTTGGAAATATAAATGGTATTTTTTTTGTGCTCCGCCGGGATCCGAATTCACAACCTTCCATTTACGAGTCCGAAGTGTTGCCACTACGGACTACGGACCGGTCAAGAATGCCAACGACTCGCGGTGTACCTATGCGGTCACCCATCCAAGTAGCATCCCCGCCTAATGTTGCTTAACTTCAGTGATCTGATGAGAACCGGTGCTTTCAACATGGTATATCGTCGTTGACACATTATATCGACGGTTAAACGGCACTAGGGCATAAGCGACATAAATTTGATTGTTCAGGAGAGCAGTTTAAAGTTTGAGATTGCAGAAAAATTCTTTAAAATTACTTTTTTATTTTTTTTATCATATCGTTAAAATCAAATCAAATTGTTCTAATATCCGAAGATCTGGAAGACGCCCGTGAAATGTTAGAAGAGCTCGTTACGGAGACAAAAAAAGTGGGGCTCCTTATCAACGGCGAAAAAACAAAGATCATGACAAATCTCGTCCTGGGTGGTAAGATAGTCATCGACAGCCGACCAATAGAAGAGGTCCATGATTATAAATACCTTGGTCATAATATTGCAGTTTCCAGAGACAACCAAACGACTGAACTGCAAAGGAGGATCTCTCTAGGATGGGCGGCCTATGGCAGTCTTAAGAAGTTCTTCACCAGCAACATCCCCCAATGCCTGAAACGGAAAATGTATGACCAGTGTGTCCTGCCAGTTATGACTTACGGAGCAGAGACACTAACTCTCACCAAAATGACCATCAGGAAACTCCGTGTAGCACAAAGAAAGCACGAAAGAGCTATGCTACACATAAGACTATCAGATCGAATACGAAATACCGAAATACGTAGAAGATCGGGAGTTACTGACATAGTCAAAAGAGTGGCAAAGCAGAAGTGGTCGTGGGCAGGGCATGTAGCCAGATTGAGCGAGCAAAGATGGACAAAAAGAGTGGTAGAATGGAGACCTCGTGAAGACAAAAGAACAAGAGGAAGGCCTCTTACACGATGGTCAGATGATATCAAAAGAGTTGCTGGTGACTGGATGCAGAGAGCCCAGGACAGAGACGCCTGGAGAGATATGGGGGAGGCCTATGTCCAGCAGTGGATAAGAAGTGGCTGAATAAGTAAGTAAGTAAGTAAAATCAAAACAGCTCTAAAATTAAAAAAAAATAAAGGCATCTATTGGCATTCCTATTAATGTGGTTTTACGATGTTTTACGATTTTTTCATGTCACAAGCGCCTTTAGGACAAAAAAAGGCCAAAATCTTGTCGGTTACACCAAAACCATACTTCGAAAACGCAGTTGTTTGCTTGGGCATAAAAAAACAAAAAAATCATTGTAGACCTATGGGAGTTAGCGCATTAGAAAGAGCAGAAAATTTTAAGTAGGATAGCTTTCATAACTCGTTTTTTACCAAAACGTCGCTTATGCCCTACTTCCTTTGAACCGTCGATATGGTTCAAAATACCGGATTCAGGGCGGTTCGAGTGCTGCCACCGATAAATATTTTTCTTTTTATCTGCTGGGAATCGAACCCAGGACCTTTCTAATGCGGGTCCGAAGCGTTAACCACCAGTCTACGGACCGGATAAAAGCAATCCCTGCATTTTCGGATAATAAAATTTTATACAAATCTAATACGTATTCATTGTAAAAATATATTTCATGTCTTTTCATAAAATGCTCAATTAGTTAATTTCGCATTTAAACAAAAAATATTTTTGACTCCTACTCATTATTCCCATAAATGTTATATTCGTTTAACCTGAATCTCCACTTGGATCCATTTTACAAACCAATTTTAACACTTTTTTTCATACACATGTAAGTGTAATTTTCATTTATATAAAAGAGACATTTTAACCCTTATTCATTATGACCACAAGTCTTCTATTCGTATGACATGAATCTACATTTGGTTCCATTTTACAATACGCATTCATTGTGTAAAAAAATATTTTCATACGACTTTTCTTTTCGTGGCGGTTAATTTTTTGCATTCACACAAAAAACGATTTTGACTCTTGTTTATATAATTCGCAAGTGTTATATTCATCTGGCACGATTTTTCAGTTGGTTCCATTGTGCAGTACTCATTTGTATGAAGAAAATCCTTCAGAGTTTTCCGGCCTAGAGAGGAAAACTCGCTCCGTCTCTCTCTGACGCGTCGCACTTCGCATAAGTCTGTCTCTGTCTCTCCTCCCGGTCACACTGTGACGTCACGAGGGCTCCCAGCCAATCACAGATCAGAGACGGGCGTGCGCAGTTTCACGTACGCTGTGAATCTTTCAGGCTCGAGTTTCAGGAAAAAAAAATTGCAATAAAATATCGATGATTCAGTGAAAGTTACATGATCGGTCGGTCGTCTCTGTAATCTTTGTTGCGAGGATATGTTAACATTTAAGATTCATGTTCAATGCAAGCTCACACTTTCTCTGTTACATTTTATGTATTCATAAAATAAAATAAATCTTAAAATCAAATACACTTAAGCCCTGTAACTGATTCCGATTTTCCCTGAAAATTTATGAGATGGCAAAAGTGAAGCAATTTGTATAGTAAAGGTGACCAGCCGCCTTTTCAGTGGTGGGCAATGTCACCCCCTTTTTAAGAGAAGAGTGGCTAAAGGTGCAAAGCTTAAATGCATCTGAGATTTGGCTTTTTATTTTGTAAAACACAATATGAAGCACGCGTTATCGTTAACTTAATCTTGTCTGCTTGTAGGTATGCATTGAATATAGATATTATTTTCATCTTAACATCTAAGGTTTGAGATTATTAAAGAAAGATTCTTAACTAATAGGTTGGAATGAGGCTGACCCCAGGCTGTAAAAACTTGGTTCACTTTTGCCCATGCCACTCAGGTTTCAGGGAAATGCAGTTTATGTTCATGTGAAGTTTATTTTGTATGTACACATTCAGCATGTGTAACTTGTCGGCATGCATTAAATATGAGCCTTAAATGTCGATACATCTCTGTAACTCCAGATGATTGATACACAAAGTTATATAATTTTTAAAGGAATAAGTGGAAGAGAGTCTGCAGAGGATCTAGCCACTCCTAGTGTATCGGCAGCAGTGTTAAAACGACTAACTTAACGTTCGAACTTAACTTACATTAAAATGTTCTGTTAAAAGGACTAACTTATCGATCTAACTTATTCGATATCAAACTATTCTGCCTTTACGATGCTTAATTATATTGATTAATAATATTTAAAATATTCGGGAAGTAATAACTCGCTTTAATTTCGTTAACCGGTCCGCACACAGTGGTCGTGAGATTCTGCATGTACTCCCCCCTCTCCCCGCCTCCGTCGCCCACCGAGCTTCAGTCTCGTTCAGCGTCCCGAGCAGTGCGGAGCGTCCGACGAAAAGCGCGAACCCAAGCAAACCTTGCTGCCACACACTCTGCCTTACAGCAACTCACAGGGAGGCTACGCAACGCGACCCAACACAGCCTTTATTATTTTCATTTTATTTCGTCTTCAAAAAAAAAAAAAAGTGTTAATTTTTTTCTTGTTTGTTACACACAAGTGAGGTATAAAACCATCTGTGTAAATACAACCAAACCCTGTACCTAAGATACTCAATCAAAAAAATCATAAAATTTCCTTATAAATAAATACGCGTTTTCCGTTTGTTAAAAATCATTTTTTTATTTTTTAAATAATAACAATTCTAGTGATTATTTGTAAAGATCCACAGTGTTTTTGAAATTCTATATTATACGTGCTTTATTGATAAAAATTAAATACCTGCTTTCCTTCAGTATATTTGTATTGTATTGAATGTTTTAAAACTGGAGCACTGAAGGCGCACCCTTTTATCGCAGCGCACTGTCGTAGGATGCCATCTGATCTTGGTGAGTGCTTTCTCTGTATACCTCTTTCATTTCTTCCAATGCCTTCTAAAACCCTTGTGTTAACAATGTTATAAGAACCGTTAGAAAAAGACGAAAATATTTTAAAGTCATGCTGTCACTACATGCCAAAAAAAAATTAGGGTGATTTATTTGGTGAGCGCTGTTTTTGTGTGTATCACATCTCACGAGTCCCCTGCGAGCTTGGTCGTCGCTGTACAAAGCGCCAATTCTCAAGCAAGACCCAGTTGCTGTAAGGCTGCATAGACCTTTTGATGACCGGTCTTTGGTAAAGGTTTATGAATTTTTCAACTTAGCGAAGAGTAAATTTGAAAATATAAATGGTATGTTTTTTGTGCTTCCCCGGGATCCGAACCCACAACCTTCCATTTACGAGTCCGAAGTGTTTTAACTGGACTACGGACCGGTCATGCTGGCAATTTTCTGTATTTCCATATGCTTACATTTATTCCTTGAAACATATTCCTTGACTTATAGGTTGGTATGAGGCTGACCACCCATACTGTATAAAATGGTTCACTTTGCCAATGTCACCCCTTTTTCAGGGAAGGTCGGCAAGAGTTGCAGGGCTTATATATATTCATTTGAGATTGGGTTTTTTTTATATTGTAGGTCCACATGCGGCATGTGTGAGCGCAATATTATATGTGTCTGCTTGTGGGAATGCATTTAATATGAATCTCAAATAATACACATCTTTGCAACTTAGATTTGGGTACATATCCGATTTCTAAAGAAAACTTACATTGCCGCCTTTGGCTCAAAGCGATGAAATATTTAATGGAAGAAACAGAGCTAATTATTTTTGTCTGATTAAGGCTGGGATGAGAGATTTTCAAACCGTATATAATATGGTCTGTAGTTTAATTAAATTTCGCCGTATTAAAGTTGTATGGAAATTTCACATAAAGTGTCTAATCTCAATTAAATAAAACCTCATTGAAAAATAATTAGTTACTCCTAAAAAGTGACACTGCGTTGAAGAGAAATACTTGTGAAGTTTGCCTTAGTCCATGGTCCACTGACACCTAGGACTTCAGCGTCATGTGTAATGTTGTCACTTTATATTCAGTGATCTGTGGTTGTCACTCTTATTTACTTTATTGGTGTCACTACCACCTCGTAGTCTAACCACCATCCTCCGGGAATTTCTGTCTTTGCAGTCTCAGTGAAAACCTGAAATTTTCAACATATTTAACTGCTGGAGAGATGTTTTCTGGGATCTGTTGCCGTGGTCTGTGGGAACTAGAGTTTCTGGACGTTTTGCCCATGTCTACGATTGGCTTCTTCAGCGTGAAAGTGCAAGGGGGATGATGATATTGAGGAAAACTGTGACAGTTTTCATCAAGATCTAATCTAATTTGCAAAGATATGTTACATTGGAGAGTCACATTACATGCATTTTCACAAGCAGGCACGTACAAGTTCGCGCTTGCACATGCTGCATGTGAACCTACAACATAAAAACCAAATCTCAAATTGACATTTACCCTGCAACTCTATGACCTCTCGTTCGTCTTCCTTAGATTTTTCCTTCATGGATGGATCAAATTTCTGAAATAGCGAATGAATGGGATATCCAGAGTCATAATAAAAGGAGGACTTGCATGAAAAAGGTTATGACTCTGGATGAAATGAAAGAAGTGTGCAAGGACAGGAAGAAGTGGCGGCTAATCTGCAATGGTGATTTCTAATGTTGGTGTATTAATTTGCTACATTTTTTGCATAGGAAATTTCTGACTTTTTTTGTATAGATTTCTTTGTAAGGTTTTGTTCTTTTATATATTTAAATGTAATTTTTTATTCATATTCCTTGACTTATAGGTTGGTATGAGGCTGACCACCCATACTGTAAAAAATGGTTCACTTTGCCAATGTTACCCCTGTTTCAGGGAAGGTCGGCAAAAGTTGTGGGGCTTATGTTCATTTGAGGTTTGGATTTTATTTGTAAGTAGACATTCAGCATTTGTAAGCGCGAACTACACTTGTTGGTTTGTGGGCTTACATCTGAGAGCTTTAAATGAATATATCCTTGCAACTTAGATTATAGATAGATGTTGCTAAGAAAGGTGCCATGCCTAATCTAGCGCCCGATGAGATGTCTAATTGAGTGCCCTATTACTTTGGTTTTTCTCTTCAAAATGTGACTTATAAACTGTTTTCTTTCCACTGCCTCCTGTACCATCTTTTCGTTAGATCTTACTTTCAACCCATGATATCTTGGTCAACTTCCTCCAAATCCACATCTCGAATGTCTTCAATAACAAGACAAATGATTTTATTTTCTGAAAAGGCAAGTGTGAAGAATTCTCTACTGTTTGTGAAATCTGGCGTCAGTTGTGCTTAATTGTCTAAAGTAATGTTTGCTGTTTAAATTTCGCGTACACATGATTTTTTATCTCGCTAAAATGTAACAGCGCGATTTTTTTATTTACATTTCTTGATAATACTCTTTCAGCATCGGTGGAAAATTCCACTCGGATGTCTCTTAGCATCAGGAAATGATAATACCACAACAAGATCGTTTAGAAATGGACAAACCATTAAAAAAAAAACATTTTACATGTTTTAACTCGTTGGAATTGAGATTGAGAAGATTCTTGGTCTAAAAATGTACATAAGTGGGTTTTTTTATGCTAAGCTACGGTGTGACTGAGTCTATCATGGCTCATTCTGGAGACATGGTCTCTCATCTTACTATGTCCTCTATTTCACAGACTTTTATGTGGTCTTCCAGCTGGACGTTGACCAATTGTCATCTCATAAGCTACGGTGTGAGTGAGTCTATCATGGCTCATTCTGGAGACATGGTCTCTCATCTTGCTATGTCCTCTATTTCACAGACTTTTATGTGGTCTTCCAGCTGGACGTTGACCAATTGTCATCTCATAAGCTACGGTGTGAGTGAGTCTATCAAGGCTCATTCTGAAGACATGGTCTCTCATCTTACTATGTCCTCTATTTCACAGACTTTTATGTGGTCTTCCAGCTGGACGTTGACCAATTGTCATCTCATAAGCTACGGTGTGAGTGAGTCTATCATAGCTTAGTCTAGAGACACAGTTTCTCGTGTTGTACTGCATACATTGGCACGTATTATGTATCTTTTGCATATCTAATTTGTGGTCGACCTTGATGATATGTTTTTTTGTGTTTTTAGCGTAAATTTGCTTCGGATAATTTCGCAACTTGGGCGCCCGACAAGTCACAGTGTCGGCATAACATCATATTTTTCTCTTCTTCATATTCCTCGCTATTCAGATGCTGGACCGGTCCATAGTTCAGTGCTCACACTTCGGACTCTAAATGGAAGGTTGTGGGTTCGAACCCCGGCGGAGCACAGAAAATATACCATTTATATTTTAAAATTTGCTCTTCGCTGGGTTGAAATATTCATAAACCTTTACCAATGACCGGTCACCAAAGGCCCATCCAGCCTTACAGCAACTAGGTCTTGCTTGAGAATTGTCGCTTTGTAGCGACGACGACCAAGCTCGTAAAAAGTTCGATAGCTCAATTGGTAGAATGCTTGCATTCCATGCCGAAAGCAAGGGTTCGATCTCAAGGTTTACTAATCCTTCACAAGAAATGAGAACCAGCCCTCCCGGGAGCTGTGAAACCCTCACTTCAACTGAAAGTAGTTGGTGTGAGGCCGGACCCCTTACCCGTAAAAATAAATAGGTCCCGAATCGACACATGCGACCCCTTCGGGGATAACGCAGGCAAGAAGTGACACTATATGTGTAGCGTAAAGAAAAAGTCAATATTTTAATATATTACGGTATGTGTAATTATTGGGTGTTGAAACACAAAGATGGAGAAAGCAAGAAAACATAGGATTTCACATGATTATTAAGTATTATGTGGTGTTTCACAGCTCTGTGGTTGGCAGGTCTGGTTGACAGATGAGCCATATACTTTGTATCAATACCGCAAGCTACCTTATCTAAATCAAAGTTGCAAAGATATGTATTATTTGAGGTTCATATTAAATGCATTCCCACAAGCAGACACGCATAATTTCGCGCTCACACATGCCGCATGCGGACCTACAATATAAAAACCCAATCTCAAATGAACACAAGCCCTGCAACTCTTGCCGACCTTTCCTGAAACAGGGGTGACATTGGCAAAGTGAACCACTTTTTACAGCATGGGTGGTCAGCCTCATACCAACCTATAAGTCAAGGAATACAAGCAATTAATTACATCCAGTTATACTCGTACAAACAAACACTAAAAAACTCTACAAAACATCTATAAAAATGAAAATTGAATCTTGGCCTTAGTCGCCTACATTACAGATCAGCCGCCTTTTTTTCGGTCCTTACATACTTCTTTCATTTCATCCAGAGTCATTACCTTTTTCTTACAAGCTCTCCTTTTATTATGAATCTGGATATCCCATTCATTCGCTATTTCGGAAATTTGGTCCGTCCATACCTTTCTTGGTCTTCCTCTACCACGACATCCTTCTATTCTTGCAACATATACTTTCTTCATCGTGGCAAAACGCAACTAAGCTACACATATAGTGTAACTTCTTGCCTGCGTTATTCCCGAAGGGGTCGCATGTGGCGCTTCGGGACCTATTTATTTTTACAGGTCAGGGGGCCGGCCTCACACCAACCATTTTCAGTTGAAGTGGGGGTTTCCCAGCTCCCGGGGGGCTGGCTTTCATTTCTTGTGAAGGCTGAGTAAACCTTTGAGATCGAACCCTTGCTCTCGGTATGGAATGCAAGCATTCTATCAATTGAGTTATCGACCTTTTTACGAGCTTGATCGTCGTCGCTACAAACCGCCAATTATCAAGCAAGATCCAGTTGCTGTAAGGCTGGATGCACCTTTGGTGAACGGTCATTGGTAAAGGTTTTATGACTTTTCAACCTAGCGAAGAGCAAATTTGAAAATATAAATGGTTTATTTTTTGTGCTCCGTCGGGAATCGAAACCACAACCTTCCCATTCAGAGTCCGAAGTGTTACCACTGAACTACGGACCGGTCCATCATTCATTCTTTTCTCATGGCTGTAAAACCTACGACAATAATCATACAAAAGCACTACATCCCTATTCAGAGAGTACCTACCTTGTGTATTTTGTGATCCACGTGTGTGGAGAATACGCTAGTACTATTGGTTGAAATTAACTTTGTCCGAACGTAAATTTTTATGTAGGTATGCAAAAAAAACGCGACCATAGCGTTTCACTTGAAAATGTATGAAATTTGAATCAGCGCCTATATGGTGTGTTTTACTTTCAATACATTTTTTTGGTGAGCGTTACGATTGAGTGTAGGCGTTATGCGTTATACTCAGAAAAATTACGCGTCACTATTAAAACATAAATCTATTTATGTTTTTATATTTTTAGTTCACTTTATAAATATTTACAGAAATAATCAATCTAAAATTTTATTTTTAAACATTTTTAACCTCATTCTTCTTTATCTTCCTCTTATTTCGGAGACGTGATCTATAATCTTAGTTGCAAAGATATATTGACATTTAAAGGTCATATATTTAATGCACGCTCACAAACAGGCATAACATATAAGTTCGCTCCTGCACATGCTGCATGTGAGCATACAGAATAGACCAAAACATCACATGAACACAAGCTTTGCAACTCCTGCGAAATAGTGGGGTGGCATTGGCACAAGTGTACCAAGCTTTTACAGCATGGGGGCCAGCCTCATACCAACCTATTAGTCAAGGAACAGATTTTTTCTTTTGAATATTTGGTTCACGATTTTTTTCATTTGTTGTTTATGTTAAATACTTAGTTGAATCCAATTCTTTTTTTCTTGACATACAGGTTGGTTTGTGGCCGACCACCCGTAGTGTAAAAAATGGTCTAATATGTCAATGACAAATCTGTGCCAGGGAAGCGCGGCAAGAGTTGCAGGGCTTATGTTCAATTGAGGTTTTTGTTCGAAGTACACGTGCTGAAGATGGAAGCGCGAAATCACACGTGTTTGCTTGTGGGCATGCATTTAATATGAATCTTAAATGTTGGTAGGTATATCACATTTAAGTTCGTGTAAGACACGTGTAAATTCGCGCTTACAAATGATGCAAATGTACTTACAAATTAATATCAAAACCTCAAATAATGAACCTGCAACTTTTGCCGAATTTTCCCTGAAACAGGGGTGACGTTGGCAAAGTGAACCATTTTTTTACAGTATGGGTGGTCAGCCTCACACTACCGTTACGTCAAGGAACAAGGAACCAATGGAAGTGCACTCCCCAACAATCTGGCTAGGTGATGTCACTTTTTTGTCTATGAAAATCGTGTCGAGTCAATTGTCACTTGAAAGAAAAGGAAGAAGAAGAGGGATGTTATTATTTCCATTTTGCATATTCAGCATTTTGAAGCGCGAACTTGTCTGATAGGTTGGTACGAGGCTGACCACCCGTGCTGTAAAAATCGGTTCACTTTTGCCAATGCCACCCCGGTTCAGGGAACGGCGGCAGGAGTTGCAAGGTTTATGTCCATGTGAGGTTTTCTTTATTTGTATGCACACATGCAGAATGTGCAGGCGCGAACCTACATGTGCCTGTCTGTAGGCATGCATTTCATATGAGCCTTAAATGTTAACATATCCTTGCAGCTTAGATTATAGATTATAGATAGAACTACACGTGTTTGTTTGTGGGCATGCATTTGAGAGCTTTAAATGTGAATATATCCTTGCAACTTAG
Source organism: Agapetus fuscipes (assembly GCA_951799405.1). Classification (NCBI taxonomy): domain Eukaryota; kingdom Metazoa; phylum Arthropoda; class Insecta; order Trichoptera; family Glossosomatidae; genus Agapetus; species Agapetus fuscipes. The sequence continues at coordinate 13,759,814 of OX637354.1, forward strand.
ATTATAGATTATATTATATTTATAGCTTATAACATTGTTTATAAGTTTATAATTTAATCATTTGTTGTTATTTTTTGTTATAATCTTCCCATAATAAATGTCGGCGCGACCTCTTCACCCCCAGCCTGATAACAATACATATATATCGTTTATTTCTTATATTTTGTATTATTTTTTCATTTTCTTTTATGATTTAAGTATATCGCCACCTTAAAGGTAATACTGAATAAGTGCTGATTCACTGATCTGAGGAATTATGGATAGAACATTTTATTTGGAGTAACTTTTTATAGTAATTCTGTCACAGATAATGTCGATACCTTGACTCTATGCCACAGAAACCATCTATCTTATGTTGTGTTTAGTAACCTTACTCTTCGGTCACATATAATGTTATGTACATACATGGCTCTTTGCTGCTACAATAAGTCACATAATACTATTCTATGTTGTATTTTTTACAATATTCTATTTCTCACAGATAATAAAACCTAATTGACTCCTCTGTCACAGATAGTGCAACACACTTGACTCTTCTGTCACAGATAGAGGAACACACTTGACTCTTCTGTCACAGATAGCGCAACACGCTTGACTCTTCTGTCACAGATAGTGCAACACACTTGACTCTTCTGTCACATATAGTGCAACACACTTGACTCTTCTATCACAGATCGCGCAACACGCTTGACTCTTCTGTCACAGATAGTGCAACACAGATAATGCAACACACTTGTGTCTTCTGTCACAGATAGTGTAACACACTTGACTCTTCTGTCACAGATAGTGCAACACATTTGACTCTTCTGTCATAGATATCCCCACACACTTGACTCCTCTGTAACAGATTGTGCAACACACTTGACTCTTCTGTCACAGATAGTGCAACACAGATAATGCAACATACTTGTGTCTTCTGTCACAGATGTGCAACACACTTGACTGCTCTGTCACAGATAGTGCAACACACTTGACTCTTCTGCTCCAAATGCAGATCACTGTCCATGCTGTATTATTAATTTTTACAGCAGTATATTTTGACACAGACAGTGCAACCCACTTGACTCTTCCCTACCACAGCCCCACGTTATCTATTATCTCACCTGGGAGTGCACTTCTCAGTCACTTTCCTTGTATCGTGTACACAGCGTTGTGTGTGTGTTTTGCTATAAATCTCCGCTGGTTCATTCTGGTTTCTGCGCAAACAGCTCCTCCGCACGCCGAGAGCTCTTCGCGTATCATTTTGTCTTTATGTAATGTATAACCTCACACATATGTGTGCAAACTTACTTTTTCTTCTTCTGCTTCTGTTTGTGCCTTTACTTTCAAAGGTTTCTCACTTATCAGTACCTTTCCTACCTTAATGAGAATTGCAAAAACCCTATGTATAATAATATTAGGATGATATTTTATTTGTTGAGCACTGTTTTGTGTGTATCAGACTTCAAGAGCCCTCTGCCAGCTTGGTCGTTGCTGTAAAAAGCGCCAATTCTCAAGCAAGACCGAGTTGCTGTAAGGCTGGATGTTACATACCTTTAGTGACCGGTCTTTGATAAACGTATGCGAATTTTTTACACAGCGAAGAGCACATTCAAAAATATAAATGGCACATTTCTAGTGTGCTCCGCCGGGATTCGAACCCACAACCTTCTATTTTACGAGCCAGAAATGTTAACCACTAGACTACGGACCGGTCAACTCTTGCCAGCTTTCCCGAAACGGGGGTAACATTGACAAAGTGACCTATTTATTAGAGTATGCATGACCAGCATCACACCAACCTATAAGTCAATGATCAATGCTTCCCAATTTAACGGTAATTAGATTAAGCATTCGTTAGGTTAGTATGAAATTAAGTGATATTTTTTTACTATATTATTTTATTTAATTGGTCATATTGTTTGCATAAAATATGACAATTTTAATGTAAATATTTCATATCCACATTATCACTATTTGCCATGTACATGATACATATATACAGTACGTGTGTGTATTACCTATGTATGCCTTAGTGAGGTACCCGTTGAGTTAGAATATTGATGGAGACGAAACTAGCTTACGGCTTTGTAACATGCTATGAGGCCTACTTGTCAACCGGACCTGTCCAACACACAGCTGTCAAATCCTATGTTTTCTTGCTTTCTCTATCTTTTGTTTCGACACCCAATAATTACACATGCCGTTATGTTTTATAGGAATGCAATTCTTCTTTGAAATTCCGGACATTTGGAACTTTTTTTTCGTCGAGCAAATGTCAGTTTTGTATGGGCTGCCATTCTCAGCAACCAATAACTAAGTATTTGTTTTCCTTTTCACTATCAACCCGGCCGACACAATATTGTATATACATAATGTCGATTCACGTGCGGACCCGATAAGTCAGTTTCTTTACTAATAGCTTGGTACGAAGCTGACTACCCATACTGTAAAACATGGTCGACTTTGCCAATGTCACACCTGTTTCACGGAAGGTTGGCAAGAGTTGCAGAGCTTATGCTCATTTGAGATTTTTTTTTTTTGTTTAATGTAAGTCCACGTACGGCATGTGTAAGCGCGAATTTACAGGTGTCTGCTTATGGGAATGCATGTAATATGAAACCTAAATGTAATGTTAATATTTTACAACTTAGATTATATTATAGATAATAAATAAATTCTGTAGGGGTGGCCAGAGCCTCTGCAGAGCCGCCTCCATTTGGTCCTATCATTACGTATACCTCTTTCAATTATTATATATTCATCACCTTTGTCATGTATATTCTTCCTTTTTATTCACTTTGTATATCCTATTCTTTCACAATATTCTCAATCTTATCACTTTTTTTTCTCACTTTCACACTTTCTCTGTATTTTTAAATGACATTTTAGTTATACTAACAATGCAGAAAAATATTCTTACAATTCTACCATTTGCCTGTCAACAGTGTGGCGACACTCGGAGTATCATTTTTCTCTTTCTAACTAACGAAGATTTGTTTTGATGTATGTGGAAACGGATACAGTGTCTACTTGCGTCAAAGCAGTTTCGGCTCCACCATATTATACCTCAATGTAGGTACCAATACATTTGTACCACAGATAGGATGTGGTATTTACTCAATATACTATCTGAAGTAATTTTTTACCACATCTGTTAGTATAAAAAAAATACTTTCTTTACTCGATCGTGTAAATCTAAAAAATATTTAAATTAAAACAAAATCACTTGTGCCGTCGTGTATCTAATCTAATCTTATCTAATCTAATCTAAGTTGCAAAGATATATTAACATTCAAAGCTCTCAAATGCATGCCCACAAACAAACACGTGTAGTCCGCGCTTACAAATGCTGAATGTGTACTAACAAATAAAATCCAAACCTCAAATGAACATAAGCCCTACAACTTTTGCCGATCTTCCTTGACACAGGGGTGACATTGGCAAACTGAACCATTTTTCACAGTATGGGTGGTCGGCCTCATACCAACCTATAAGTCAAGGAAATTGCTTTTCAAAATGAACACCTAAACGAGAAAGAGTTTCTAACACTAAAATGTATTTTTTTGTGTATGTTCCTTGACTTATAGGCTGGTATGCGGCTGACCACCCATGCTGTAGAAAATGGTTCACTTTGCCAATATCAACCCTGTTTCATCGAAGGTCGGAAAGAGTTGCAGGGCGTATATTCATTTGAGATTTGGGTTTTTTTATTGAGTAAGTCCACATGCGGCATGTTTCAGCGCGAACTTATACGTGTTTGCTTTTGAAAATGCATATAATGTGAATCCCCAATGTTACATATCTTTGCAACTTAGATTAGATTAGACACCCTTCGTGGCGATCGAACCCTGGCACATGGAACGCAAGCTTTCTGCCAGCAGTGCTAATAACTGTGCCATCGACCATATCGCCTGTGTGGATGTATGGAACTCGGAATTGCAGCAGATGGAGTGTTAGTCTGTAGAGTTTGGGAAACGGAAAGCGAGAGTGGCCTTGAGGACGACTTGAGGCGCCCGATGCAGGATTACAACACTGGTTCTCAAAACGGTCCCAAAAAGTGACGATAATTTTTTTGTTGATAAATTCGTGAACAGGTACTCAATTAATTAAATTGCTTTTGCCTGGCCAGAAACAAGTATTCTAATCTAAGTTGAAAATATATGTAACATTAAAGATTCACATTATATGCATTTTCACAAGCAGACACGTATAAGTTCGCGTTCAAACATGGCGCATGTGGACCTGCAATATAAAACCCGAATCTCAAATGAACATACACCCTGCAACTCGTTGACGTTCATTTTTATCTTTAAGCTATAATCTAATCTGCAAATATGTGTTTAAATTTAAGGCTCATATTAAATGCATGCTCACAAACAGGCACATGTACGTTCGCGCCTAAACATTCTGCATGCCTGCATACAAATAAAAATTAAAAAACCTCACGTGAACTTAAACTTTGCAACTCCTGCCGCCTTTCCCTGAAACCGGATGGCATGTGCAAAAGGGAACCAATTTTTACACTACGGGGGATCAACCTCATCCCAACCTATCAGTCAAGGAGGTTTGTATATTTATTTGTAGGTATGTGGTATGCGGCTGACCACCCATGCTGTAAAAATGGTTCACTTTGCCAATGTCACCCCTGTCACAGAAAAGGACGGCAAAAGTTGCGGGTGTATGTCCATTTGAGATTTGGTATTTATGTTGTAGGTTCACATGCGGCATGTGCAAGCGCGAACTTGTACGTGTCTGGTTGTGAAAATGTATTTAATGTGAATCTCCAATGTAACATCTTTGCATCTTAGATTAGATTAAATTAGATTAGAACACGTGCAGTATTTGTAAGCGCGAACTTACACATGTTTGGCAGGCATTTAATGTAAATATTAAATGTCGATGTATTTGCAACTTCGATTATAGTTTCAATAGATGTTTGAGAAGCTGTTGCCTCTGGCATTATGTCACCCATGGGTCCTGACGTCACACCTCACCTCTCTTTCTCTCTGGGCGCGCTCACCTGCAGCCAGACAAGGACGGCACCACTCTCGTCTAGACTCCGCCTTCTCGTGTGACGTCAGCCCCGCGGGGTCAATACGGAGGCAGATTGTTATCAACGTCGACAAGAAGAATGCTAATCAAAAAATAATATTATTGTGTGGCCTATCCGCGGTGATGGTATATCAGGATCTGCCATTAGACCGAGAAGGGTATAGATGGACCAAACACCTGAAATAGCGATTGAATGGGATATCCAGTTATGATATTGTTAGATTGGCGGTGCACGGTGGTATACTAGTGCCCACCTTGATGTATGGAAGTGAAGCATGGACGGTGAGTGAAAGTGAAATTAGTAAAGTCTATACAGTAGAAATGGACTATCTAAGAAGTATGATTAGGAAAAGACGAAGTGACAGGGTGAGGAATGATTTTGTAAGAGAAGAATGTGGTGTAAGGGAAAGTGTGAAAATGAAGATTAAAAGAAGTATGTTAAGATGGTTCGGGCACATGGAGAGAATGAGTGATGAAAGACTGACAAAGAGAGTACATGTTGCATGAATAGATGGATGTTGCGGTAGAGGAAGACCGAGAAAGGTATGGATGGACCAAATTTCCGAAATTGCGAATGAATGGATATCCAGAGTCATAATAAAAGGAGAACTTGTATGAAAAACATTATGACTCTGGATGAAATGAAAGAATGTAAGGACCGAAAAAGATGGCGGCTGATCTGTAATGTAGGCGGCTAAGGCCAAGAATCAATTTTCATTTTTATAGATGTTTCGTAGATTTTCTAGTGTTCGTTTGTTGTAATTAATTGCTTGTATTCCTTGACTTATAGGTTGGTAAGAGGCTGACCACCCATACGGTTAAAAATTGTTCAGTTTGCCAATGTAACCCCTGTTTCAGGGAAGTTCGGCAAAAGTTGCAGGGCTTATGTTCATTTGAAATTGTGTTTTTATATTGTAGGTCCACATGCGGCATGTGTGAGCGCGAAATTATGCTTGTCTGCTTGTGGGAATGCATTTAATATGAATCTCAAATGATACATATCTTTGCAACTCAGATTTAGATTTAGATTATTATATACCAACAGCCTTTTATTTGTAGATTTCTTTTTTAAGGTAATGTTTGTTTTTGTATACTAAAATCTTTTATATTATTTGTATTCCTTGACTTGCCATTCAAAACGTGTCGGAAATTATTTCCAGTTTCCGTGTTTGTTTAAAAACCAACATAAAATACCGGATGGTATATTCAGAGGCCCTGTCCACCCCTAGCGGAATGGCGACAGAGTTGCACCAACAGTTGCGTGTGACGTCACATAGCCGATGTTTTTGTTTATTGTATCGAGTCCATTGAATGGCCGGTTTTATAATAATACGTTAGTTGTTCATAAACGAAACAAAAAGTCACACATTCTTCCACGACGTTAAATTCAAAGGTGATTTAACTTTCTTATAGCTCAGCGTCATTTAAGCTAAGCTATGGTTGAAACAGCTCGCCCGTGTCTAATGGATTACTCAATGAAAGTAATTATAAACCACTTTTTTGCTGAAAAAAAAGCCGGCCTGCTAGCTAACACTCGTAAGTGCCATATTGTGTTAAAAATTATATTTTTTTCATTCGTTGATCTATAATCTAAGTTGCAAAGAAATATTAACATTTAAAGCTCATATCAAATGCATGCCCACAAACAGACACGTGTAGTTCGCACTTACAAATGCTGAATGTATGCTTACAAATAAAATCCAAACCTCAAATGAACATAAACCCTACAAGTTTTGCCGACCTTCCCTGACACAGGGGTGGCATTGGCCAAGTGAACCATTTTTTACAGTAAAATCCAAACGTCAAATGAACATAAACCCTACAACTTTTGCCGACCTTCCCTGACACAGGGTTGACATTGGCAAAGTGAACCATTTTTTACAGTAAAATCCAAACCTCAAAGGAACATAAACCTTACAACTTTTGCCGACCTTCCCTGACCCAGGGGAGACATTGGCAAAGTGAACCATTTTTTATAGTTAAATCCAAACCTAAAATGAACATAAACCCTACAACTTTTGCCGACCTTCCCTGACACAGGGTTGACATTGGCAAAGTGATCCATTTTGTACAGTAAAATCCAAACCTCAAAGGAACATAAACCTTACAACTTTTGCCGACCTTCCTGACACAGGGGTGACAATGGCAAAGTCAATTATTTTTTACAGTACCTTTTAATTAGTTCACTTATTATGAGAAATTACACCCAATAAAAAAAATATCTACGATTTCTCAAATCAATGAACAAGTTCTAATTCAGTTTTACCTTTAAGGGGACGTTTTGTTTATTTTTGAGTCTGCTATTCAATTTTTAACCAATAAAATGCTATTCTTACTTTCAACTGTATTATTTATTTATTGTAACCATAGCAACCATAGTACTGTTACGTTCCTCTGGCGCAGTGATGCTTAACCTTTGTGAGCAGGTACCACTTTGATGGTGACACGCTGCACTATATACGCAGCTGAGTTTATTTAAAATATTAATTTGGCTTAACCCTGTTTCATGAATATGTAATGTTGGCGGCTAGGGCTAGGGTTTTGATGTTTATACGTATTATTACATGTCTTTTTTCTTAAATGTAATTATGCGGCAAATAAAGTCCATATGCGGCATGTTTAAACGCGAACTCATAGGTGTCTGCTTGTGAAAATGCATATAATGTGAATCCCAGATGTTACATATCGACGGCTAAAGGGAGGTAACTAAATTGTTCAGGAAAGCAGTTTGAAGTTTAAGATTGCAGAAAAATGACATAACTTTTTTATTTTTTTTATCACATCGTTGAACTCAAAAAAGCTCTAAAATCAAAACTATATTTAGGCATTTCGCTGCCTTAGTTCTTGTTTATCGTAAACGCCATTGAGAAAATTTTACATGAGCAATGTTTGCATTTGTACTGGACCAATGTGTCTTATAAAAACAAGAAATTTATTTAAAAATAAATATAAAAGAACTCTCACATTCTCGAGTTTTATGGTTTTCTTAGCTCAGATTGTGTAGAATCAAATGCATGAAAAAGTCAAATTTGACAAGATTGGCGTATACGGTAAACAAGAACTGGGGATGCGATTTATTGGCATTCCTAATGTGGTTTTACGATTTTTTTATGTCACAAGCGCCTTTAGGACAAAAAAGGCCAAAATCTTGTCGGTTACTCCAAAACAATACTTTGAAAACGCAGCTGTTTACTTGAGCATAAACAACAACAACAAAAATCATCGTAGAGCTATGGGAGTTAGCGCATTAGAAAGAGCAGAAAATTCTAAGTAGAATAGCATTCATAACTCATTTTTGACCAAAACGTCGCTTATTTCCTTTTACTTCCTTTTAACCGTTGATATATTTGCAGCTTAGATTAGATTAGATGGATACTTTGTACAGTCGGTAGCTCAATTGGTACAATGCTTGCGTTTCATGCCACAGGGCTAAGGTCCGATCCCCACCGAGTTTTTTCAGAAATGATTTCCCGTTACGATTTTTATTAAAAAAAAACACATTAAATTGTCACCGTGTCTGTCCGCGGCCCACTGGTTAAGAACTGCTGATCTACAGTTTTATATTGATCATGCGTCCCCTTAGTGTTTGTTTGTCTTATCTCCAACAGAAGAAATTTCACATGAACAATGTTTGTATGTGTACTGAACCAATGTGTCATACAAAAACAACAAAATAAAGTTTAAAAAAACGTGTTTTTTTGTTTTTTTTTTTTAATTTTGGTGACTCTTTTTAAGTTAATTTATTTCTAATCTTCATAATTTAGATAAATACTTAATAAACATGCCTGATTTTTTCATTACTGTCACTCTTTTACCATAAAATTTAAAAAACAAAAACGACAGATTTAGGGTACATAGCACTCTTAAGGCCTATTGCATCAAACTCCAGTCGGTCAAAATTCTAAATTAAGTGTGATTTCTCCCATCAAATAAAAAAATTGGTTGCATATACGTAAATCAGCTTATGTTCTCGTATATCATCTTTCCTGTTCAAATTCCATCATATTCCGAAAATCTGATGTGTCAATCAAATATTGTTTTTTTTTTTTTTTTTAAGAAATCCTGTGCGGGAGACTCCCTAGATTCTAAAGACTCTATGGGTCTATGACACTTGTTGTAGTGCCGCAGAGGTGTACGAGCTTGGTCGTCGCTACAAAGCGCCAATACTCAAGCAAGACCCAGTTGCTGTAAGGCTGGATGGACCTTTGGTGACCGGTCATTGGTAAAGGTTTATGAATTTTTCAACCCAGTGAAGAGCACATTCGAAATATAAATGGTATATTTTTGTGCTCCGCCGGGATCCGAATCCACAACCTTCCATTTACGAGTCCGAAGTGCTGCCACTACGGACTACGGACCGGTCCAAGGTGCCAACGACACGCGGTGTACCTGAGCGGTTACCCATCCAAGCACTGACCACGCCCAATGTTGCTTAACTTCGGTGATCTATGGGATCCGGTGCTTTCAACATGGCTAACGTCGTTGACAATATAAGAGTTTTAGGCTTACACGGCCAGCTGATGATGCTGGAATGATGTTTTCCGGGATCTGTTGCCGTGGTCTGTGGGAGCTGGAGCTTCCGGACGTTTCGCCCATTTCTACGATGGGCTTCTTCAGCGTGAAGTATGATGATGAAAATGATCTTGATGAGAACTGTGAGGAAGAAGTGTGAAGAAGAGTGTGTCACAGCTCTCATCAAGATCATCTTCATCATCATACTTCACGCTGAAGAAGCCCATCGTAGAAATGTATGAAACGTCCGGAAGCTCCAGCTCCCACAGACCACGGCAACAGATCCCGGAAAACATCACTCCAGCATCAATCAAATATTGTTTGGAGGTTGGTGCAACAGGCCTTTACTGTAACTGTAACTCTGTCGCCATTTCTCTAGAAGCTGCAAGAGCCTCCGCAGATTTGCTTCCATTTTTTCCTCTCCTTGCATACCTCTTTCATTTCATTCGTATCCATCACCTTTTTCATCATTTCCTTCTTTTGGACTATTTTTTGTGTTGTCATTTTGAATTTGGTGCGGACAGGCCATTAAGGTCACCTTTAAATCAAATGGTAGATAAGCCAAACAAGCACTGGGGTGGCGCAGAGTAGCATAGACGTATCGACATCGAAAATGATTGATGTCTTGTGGAAAGTGTCGCCTAGTGTTTACTTGTTGGTGTGGGGCTATATTTAGACATTCGTATTTCCGTGCCGGCAATTATTGCAGGAAAATAGAACCACAGTGGCATGGCGGACTAAAATTAGCCTCGTGAGAACAACGGACATTGTCTTATAACTGTCGCTGCGCCGCGGACACTGTTTATTTATTTATTTATATATATTATAGTCCGTTCCGTGGTCTAGTGGTAACGCTTCTCTGGACTCGTAAATGAAAGATCGTGGGTGCGAATCCCGGAGAGCACAAAAATATATCATTCATATTTATCATAAAAATATATCGTGTTCCTTGACTTATAGTTATAGGTTGATATGTGGCTGACCACCCATGCTGTAAAAATGGTTCAATTTGCCAATTTCACCCCTGTTACAGAGAAGGACGGCAAGAGTTGCAGGGCTTATGTTCATTTGAGATTGGGTTTTTATATTGTAGGTCCACACGCGGCATGTGTTAGCGCGAAATTGTACATGTCTGCTTGTGGGAATGCATTGAATATAAATATTAAATGATGTATATCTTTGCAGCTTAGATTAGATTAGATTGCTACTTCTTCAGCTGACATTTCGTCTCCTCTGTGGGTGACTTCTTCGGAGCTCTGCTCACTTCTGAAGAAGTAGCAAGAAAAAAGAAAAAAGAAGCAAAAAGATGGACCACGGTCAAAACCCGGAATTACAAAATCAAGCATATCATTCATATTTTCAAATATGGTCTTCGCTGGGTTGGAAAATTCATTGCCTTTACCATAGCTCCTTGACTGATAGGTTGGTATGAGGCTGACCACCCGTGCCGTAAAAATCGGTTCACTTTTGCCAATGCCACCCCGGTTCAGGGAACGGCGGCAGGAGTTGCAAGGGTTTATGTTCATGTGAGGTTTTGTTTATTTGTATGCACACATGCAGAATGTGTAGGCGCGAACCTAGATGTGCCTGTCTGTGGGCATGCATCTAATATGAGCCTTAAATGTTAACATATCTTTGCAGTTTAGATTATAGATAGATCGGTCAAAAAAGGTTCATCCAGCCTTACAGCTAATGGGTCTTGCTTGAGAATTGGTGTTTTTTATAGCGACGACAAAGCTAGCAAAGGGCTCTTAAGGTGTCGACCGGACTCGACACTAATCGAAAATAATAAAGAAATAAATGAAATTTCTCTCGCCTACCATTCAAAATAAAAGCATACGACGGCGTCATAGACACGTTATGAGAAATGTGATTTTTAAAATTAGTTTTGTGACTTACAAATGCTGCATGTATGGTTACAAAATCAAATCAAAACCTCAAATTAACATAAACCCTGCAACTTCTGCCGACCTTCGCTGAAATAGGAGTGACATTGGCAAAAGAAAACCAATTTTTACTTTACGAATGGTAAGCCTCATACCAATCTAAAATTCAAGGAATGTAAAAATAAATCGGTTCCACTCGCCATATACAAACACTTCGGGGAAAACGTGGCAAGAAGTTGCACTGTATGCGTAGCTTAGTAGCGTATCGTTTAGCGCGTCCTTTTTGGATTGGAATGCAGATGCTGTATCCACTGGGCCATTGACCGTAGGAGCCTGCAAAGATGACGGTTTTGTTACGGAGACTTGCTGAAGCAAAAACATCACGACAAGTTAGTGAATAGCTTGTCCAGTGGTGTGGAACTCAAATGGTGACAGTTTAGACGGGCACAGTGGCAAAACGACACATGACATAACGACACATGACAGAACAACACATGACAAATTAACAGAAGGACAAAACATCATATACCTAAAACAGAACATAATTAAACATAAACCGCACATGAAAAAACATCACAAACAACACAGTCCTAGTGATGTTTTATCATGTGATCACAGTCATTTTGTCATTGTCATAGTGATGTTTTGTCATGTGATCACAGTCATTTTGTCATTGTCATAGTGATGTTTTGTCATGTGATCACAGTCATTTTGTCATTGTCATAGTGATGTTTTGTCATGTGATCACAGTCATTTTGTCATTGTCATAGTGATGTTTTGTCATGTGATCTACTGTCATTGTGATGTGTTCTGTCATGTGTCGTTTTTTATTTATTTTCAAATAGATTTGTGAAGAGGAATGCAATTCACCAACCTCTTCTACCTGTCCAGAAACAAGTATTAACATCTCAAATAATAATTCATTATTGTTTATTTTAATGAATTATTAATTAATAATTAACCAATGACATCTGTTCAATCAGGATCAAAGTTATAGTCATATGACCCAGGCGGGGATCGAACCAACGTTATTCTATTCCAAACGCACTAGAAAGATCAGCCCACTTGGCCGCCTCGGCCATACCACCGCCAAACACCATGTCACTGTGTCGTTCTACCAAGGAAAGAACTCGAATTTTGCGTGAACCATTCAGTGTATCTAAGCTTAAACGCTCTCGGGGAGCGCTGCTTTGTATTCAAAGTATTTTAAAGTAAAACGCAGTGGTCGAGTTAAAACTTTGTTTTTTTATACTTGGGGTGTATAGTTGGCCAGGGACTTGTGAATGATTCATTGAAATCTAAATCTAAGTTGCAAAGATATGTATCATTCGAGATTCATATTAAATGCATTTCCGCAAGCAGACACGCATAATTTCGCCCTCGCACATGCCGCATGTGGACCTACAATATAAAAACCCAATCTCAAATGAACATAAGCCCTGCAACTCTTGCCGACCTTCCCTGAAACAGGGGTGACACTTGCAGAGTGACGCATTTTTTACTGTATAACTGGACAGCATGATAATAATAATAATGTTAGGATGATTTATTTGGTGAGCGCGGTTTTTGTGTGTATCACACTTCAAGAGCCCTCTGCAAGCTTGTAGAAAGCGGTAATTCTCAAGCAAGACCCAGTTGCTGTAAGACTGGATGGACCTTTTGTGACCGGTCTTTTGTAAAGGTAAATATATTTAAAAGGTAAATATAATCAAATATATTTTGCACCCAGCGAAGAGCATATTTGAAAATATTAATGGCATATTTTTTGTGCTCTGCCAGGATTCGAACCTTTTATTTACGAGTCATAAGTGTTAACCACTAGACTACGGATCGGTCTCCAAATACCGACCAAAAAAATATAATTAAAATAATAAACATGATACGGTTCAAATGAAACCAGACCAAACTTTCTCCTACTCGCCTTGACGACTTCTGGACCAAACTGCAAAAAAACCGAGTACATATTTTTGGGCAAAACGTCGCTTATAAAAAGCCGATGATTGGCAGTAACTCCGGCGCTCTGACGTCACGGATTCAGCTCTCACCGCGGAGAATCCATTATTCTGTCTGCATGAAACCCGGCGCTACACCAACTTTACTCCCGGCCGAGCGGGTTCCTAGAAAACAGTCTGCCACGCATCCTTCTTCTCTCTGTTCCACTGGCATCAGAAGTGGGCCAACATTTCCTTTGACGGTTTTTATTCTAGTCACTTGTGTTTTCGTTGCCGATTTTTCATTCGCTAAATAGATGTCTGGTCGATAGCTCATTTGGTAGAGTGCTTGCACTCCATGCCGAGAGCTCGGGTTCGGTGTCAGACAGGCCCGGATTAAGGGCGGTTCGAGCGGTGCGGCCGAACTAGGGCCCCCGCGTCCTAGAGGCCCCCAAGACGTTTTATAAAAATATTCTTAAATAATATATACTTTTTTTTACTCTCTTTGTCTATACTCGTTTTTATGGTAGGCGAGGATAAAGGGGTGGGAGTAAGGGAGAAGGGAGTTGGGGTCACTCATGACTTTTCCCGCACCAGGGCCCCCAGTGGTCTTAATCCGGGCTTGGTGTTAGAAATGATTTCCCGTTTCGGTGTTTATTTTAAACACAAAATGAAACAAGGCTTACTCAGACTTCACAAGAAATGAGCACCAGCACCCCTGGGGTGCTGAAAAATCCACACTTCAACTGAAGTGGTTGACGCAAAGGCCCCCTTACCTGTGAAGGCCCCCTTACCTGTGAAGGTTAAAAGGTTCACTCACCACACGCAACCCATTTAGGAAAGAACATGGCATGAAAAAACATAATATTTTTGTGTGTAGCTTAGTTCCGTTTTTTCAGACGTTCAAGACAATAACTGGTCCGTAGTGTAGTGGTTAACGCTACGAACTTGAAGTCCTGAAAAAACATTTAACGTCTATAATACGCTCTTTGATGGGCTTAATAATTGATGTCTACCAAAGATCTATACATCAACTGGGTCTCGCTTGAGAATCGACTTTTTCTACAGTGACGACCGTCGACCTACTAGCTCGCACAGGGTTTTTGAGGTGTGATTCACACTAAACAGCGCTCACCAAATAAATCATCCTTATATTTATATCCATTTAACTGCCTAGAATAAAAAAATGTATAATTTCTTCCTTGGCAAAACAAATGCTTTCTGATTGGCTTATTTGTCAGATAAGTGTCAGGTTGGTCCATTAAGTTATAGAGAAAAAATAATACTGTCCTATTGTTTGAAATATATTTGAATACGGCACTTTTGGCTATTTCTACAAATCAAATTTTAATGTGACGTCATTCTTTATTCTCCAAAAAGCACTAAATTTTAACTATTATCCTGATATATTGCGTTTCCTTTGTCTTCTAATTTGATTTTAAAAAGGTTAAAGATTTGAGAGTTCCATTTACAATGTGGTCTTCCAGCTGGACGTGGACCAATTGTCATCTCATAAGCTACGGTGTGAGTGAGTCTATCATGGCTCATTCTGGAAACATGGTCTCTCATCTTACTATGTCCTCTATTTCACAGACTTTTATGTGGTCTTCCAGCTGGACGTTGACCAATTGTCATCTCATAAGCTACGGTGTGAGTGAGTCTATCATGGCTCATTCTCACTACTCCAGTGATTGTTCTGCAAGGTGCAAGTGAACTGAGATAGCTGTGTGTGATAGAGTAGGTACCTTCTCGTGTCTCCCAGTCACTAGTGGTCAATTGACCGACTGGGAGAGACAAATTGATGGTAGTTTGCACTCAGCTTATTAAGTGTTATACTATACGGAATTTATGACGACTGATAAAAGACTGCGGACAAGATTAATAAACCTTCACGTAGAAGAATAAATGCATGTAGTTGATTAGAAATAAAGTTGTAAGTCCTGTTCATAGCTCAGTTGGTAAAATGCTTGCATTCCATGCTAGAAAACAAGGGTTCGATCGCCTCCAAAGGTTGCAGAAAAGATTCCCATTTTAGTGTTTATTTAAAAATCAAATCAATATACCGGCATGTTACAAAAATGACGGATGATCTTTATTGCTGGCGGCTAAAACTTTCGAATTTCACACATGATATATCGGAACGGTCCGTAGTTCAGTGGTAACACTCCGGACTTGTAAATGGAAGGTTGTGGGTTCGAATCCCGGCGGAGCACCATTTATATTTTCAATTATGCTCTTCAACGAGTTGAAAAATTCATAAAACCTTTACCAATGACCGGCCACTAAAGGTCCATCCAGCCTTACAGCAACTGGGTCTTGCTTGAGAATTGGCGCTTTGTAGCGACAACGATCAAGCTCGTAAAAAGTCCGGTCGATAGCTCAGTTGGTAAAATGCTGGCATTCTATACTGAGAGCAAGGGTTCGATCCCCACCGAGGGTGTCAGACATAATTTACCGTTTCCGTGTTAATTTCAAACCTAAATACCGGTCAGGTGTACTCATCCTTCACAATAAATGAGAACCAGCCTCCTCGGGAGCTGGGAAACCCCCGCTGCAACTGAAGTGGTTGGTGTGAGGCCGGCCCTCTTACCCATAAAAATAAATAGGTCCCGAATCGCCACATGCGACTCCTTCGGGGCTAACGCAGGCAAGAAGTTACATAACATTTGTAGCTTAGTTGCGTTGCAATATGATACCCCTTTCGGCATAACGTGGTAAGAAATTGCGCTTAATGTTCAGCTTGTCTGCGCATTGCGTTTATCGAGCCGCTCACCTTCTGATTAGGAGTAGTCCGAGCCGATAATCACTAGACTACAACCGGTTTACACTATCTCATTGAAATGAGACAAATATTGTTTGTTATTTTTTTAATGGCATACTACACGTGTATCAATTACCATAATTACGAGTGTAATAATGAACCCGGCACAAATCCCACTGACACAAATATTCTGACGTCACCTGAGTGTACAAAATACTAAGCTGTAACAGTAACGGCTTAGTATTTTTTACCGTGTGGTTGGTCAGCCCCGCGCCAGGCGATTATGTAAGGTTGACCGGTGCGTAGTCTAGTAGTAACGCTTCAGACTCGTAAATGGAAGGTTGTGGGCTCGAATTTCGGTGGAGCACAAAAATATGTCATTCATATTTTCAAATATGCTCTTCGCTGGGTTGAAAATTTTATAAATCTAATCTAATCTAATCTAAGCTGCAAAGATATATATCATTTAAGATTTATATTAAATGCATTCCCACAAGCAGACATGTATAATTTCGCGCTAACACATGCCGCATGAGGACCTACAATATAAAAACCCAATCTCAAATGAACATAAGCTCTGCAACTCTTGCCGTCCTTCCCTGAAACAGGGGTGACATTGGCAAAGTGAACCATTTTTTACAGTATGGGTGGTCAGCCGCATACCAACCTATAAGTCAAGGAACAGAAACCTTTACCAAATACCGGCGCCATCAAAGGTCCATCTACTTAAAGGTAAAACCGAATAAGTGCTGATTTACTGATTTGAGAAATCGTGGATAAAGCATTTCATTGGGTGTAACTTTTCTTATAGTAAGTGCACTAATTATATTAGGAAGTGCTATGAAAAATGACTCGACTACAGGTTTTTCATTGCATTTTCTTTCGTAGACAATGAAAAGAAAATGTATTTATCTGTGAAACCTAAATTACGAGTAGCTCAGTATGTCACTTAGTCAATTTTACCCTTAGGGTGTTGATATGCTCAACGATGGGTTGAGAAATTTATATATACGTTTACCAAAGACCGGTCACCAAAAGGTCCATCCAGCCTTACAGCAACTGGGTATTGCTTGAGAATCGGCGCTTCCATATTGTTACGAACTATGAAATCAAAGTACTCACGCACACCTATGCATGTACGATAGTGTGAATAGAACAATCTGGGAGTAGTCCATGATGGTGGTAGTGCGTAGAACGGCGTTCTGGTGTGAGCGAGAAATTGAAGAATGATCTGGAATATGCGAGAAAGATCTCTTTTGTACCTATATATAGGGACTGCAATGATGCGGAAAGCGATTAGTCGCTCCAAGCATTTTGCCGTGAGGACTAGTAAGCAGAGATTATCAATTGTTGTAAATTGTGAACCAATCCGTGTAAAATATTTTCTGTTAAAATAAATAATTTCAGTTTAATTAAAAGAGAACCCCAACTAAAATAGCAACACTATAATAAATATACTGTAAAAAATTGTTCACTTTGCCAATGTCACCCCTGTTTCAGGGAAGGACGGCAAGAGTTGCAGGGCTTATGTTCATTTGAGATTGGGTTTTTATAATGTAGGTCCACATGCGGCATGTGTTAGCGCGAAATTATACATGTCTGCTTGTGGGAATGCATTTAATATATATCTTAAATGATATAAATCCTTGCAGCTTAGATTATATTAGATTAGATAATATCGACGACCAAGCCCGCAAAGGGCTCTTGAGGTGTAACACAACTAAGCTACACATATATTGTAACTTCTTGCCGCGTTACCCCTGAAGGGGTCGCATGTGGCGAGTTGAACCTTTTTATTTTTACACGTAAGGGGGCCGGCCTTACGCCAACCACTTCAGTTGAAGTGGGAGTTTTCCCAGCTCCCAAAAAGGGCTGGTATTCATTTCTTGTGAAGGCTGAGTAAAGCTTGCCGGTATTTTATTTTGGAGTTTGAAATAAACACCGAAAAGGGAAAATCATTTCTGACACCCTTGGTGGGATTCGAACCCGAGCTCACGGCATGGTATTGCAAGCACTACCTACCAACTGAGCTATCGGCCGGACGTGTGATTCACACAAAAACAGCGCTCACGATATAAACCATCCTAATATTATGATTTTTAGGGGAGTGTGCTTCAGGTATACTGTAGCTGTGTTGTCTGCATTATGTGATTCAGCCGTGCTGCCTGCAGGGTGGTGGGGGGGGGGCTAGTTTTCAATGTCACCTCCCCCTGGGGGCGCGCAAGGTCGCCTCCCCCCCCGTGACCTGGTTAGCGAGCTCCCCCAACGC
Source organism: Agapetus fuscipes (assembly GCA_951799405.1). Lineage (NCBI taxonomy): Eukaryota > Metazoa > Arthropoda > Insecta > Trichoptera > Glossosomatidae > Agapetus > Agapetus fuscipes. The sequence goes on from OX637354.1 coordinate 13,778,207, forward strand.
TCCCCTCAAGCTGCCTCCCTCCCCCCTCTACAGCAGGCGTTTCAAACCTACCAGTCTTAGGGCCTTTTCAGACACAACGGAAGTCTCATCACCACGGTTATTCTTACCTACCGAAAATCGGTAATATTTGTAAGAGGACTAATCAGCTGTTCCCTTGCGGCCATTTTGGATTGACAGGTCTTCTAATATAATCTAATATAAGTTGCAAAATATATGTAACATTAGAGATTCATATAATATGCATTTTCACAAACAGGCACGCATAAGTTCGCGCCTTAACATGCCGCATGTGGTGCTAGTTTTTGATGCCCATACATGCTTTAATTTGTTGATATTAGAAATGTAATTTGTTGTGTATGTTCCTTGACTTATAGGTTGGTATGCGGCTGACCACTCATGTTGTAGAAAATGTTTAACTTTGCCAATGTCACCCCTGTTTCAGGGAAGGTCGGCAAGAGTTGCTAGGTGTACTGAGATTGAGATTTTATATAGCAAGTCTACATGCGGCATGTTTAAGCGCTAACTCATACGTGTCTGCTGTTGAAAATGCATATAATGTGAATCTCCAATGTTACATATCTTTGCAACTTTAATAAGATTAGATTAGATTAGATCATCACGCTAAAGAAGCCCTTCGCAGACATGGGCGAAACGTCCGGAAGCTTCATCTCCAAGAGACCACGGCGACATATCCTTAAAAGAAGCTCTTTAGTGTCTTTCAGAACAAAAATCAGAACTGGTTTTGGTCCGCGTATAGCAGTTTACAGTTTCCTTCACCTGCCGCCCCCTTGCGCCCCCTAGCGCCCCCTGCATCGATCTCCACCGCCCACTGCTGAGGCAGGCGGTAGAAACGCACCCTGAATCACTCAAGTATTAAACTCTACTCTCGTATTGCTAAAGCGTAATGTTACGACTGTGTGATTGCGTGTCTGTGTGTTTTTACACTTGTGTGAGTCTGTGTCTGTAGATGTCTACTTATTCTTCTTCCTCAGTATTTCATAGTCAACTCCTGGACATAGGCTTCCTCCAATTCTCCTCTCCATTTCTGTCTATCGACAGCGGCTGCTGCGTCTCTAGATGAAGGTACTCGTATGTGCTCGATATTATATATATATATATTATTTTATTTAGCTATTGCTAATTACAACTTAAGCTATGTTAATAAAAAACAACAAAAGATAAACAAACAAAAAAAACAAACAAAAATGAACAAATCAAAACTTATTAATAATTATGCTAAGGCCGGTTTGCACATATATTTTTTTTTAATTTTACTTTAAATTCATTAATATCCCTACTTTCTTTTATTTCTACAGGTAAATCATTATACAAATCCAATCCTCTGTGCAAAACGCCCTTATCATATTTTACACATTTGAATTTTGGCTTCCTTAATTTATCCTTTTTCCTGGTATTATATTCATGAATGTCTCTGTTCTTAATTAAAAATTTGCTCAAATACTGAGGTAACATGTTTTTTTCTACTTTGTGTATAAAAATAATAGCACTCATTCTTAAATTTTCTTCAATATATAACCAATCTAACGTATCTATCATATAATTTATTTTACAGTCTAGTTTTTTATTCAATATAGTTCTCATACCCCTGTTTTGTAATTTTTGTAATGTAATATTGTTTGAGTGTTCGCTCGAATATTCTAAATATGATACTCTGGCGTGGTCTCGAAGGTGCCAGAATAACTCTTGTACACGTATAAATCGAGACCGAGATGCTTTGCAGGGAGACTTGTATAGGAGCCGTGTCGAGCTGATAAGTAGTCGAGCGGCCGTGGTGTAAAATTTACTCTGTGAATGAACGAAATTTTAAAATAAATTTACCAAAGTTTTTATAAATTGAACCCGCAAATCGGAAGAGCCCGTTTCCACTTGTCGGGTGTCGGATCCGTATATTAATCGGAGGTTCCAGTGGCAGAACATTTCGGACAAAATCGGTTTCCGATAAGTGTGAATAGCTTCATACATAATGTCCAGCCACTGGAACCTCTGATTAATATACGGATCTGACACCCGACAAGTGGGAACGAGCTGTCACAGTACGTTGAAGCTCTGCTCTGTGTTTTAGTTGCCAAATACTTTCTGGTAGAGTAGAAACGTGATGCTTTGTGTGAAGTCGCTGGAATAACTGGGTACTAGGCGCTGTGAAGGGTTCAGCTGTGTATACAAAAGATAACTCAGTCCATTCTTCATTGCTGATACGCTCTACCTCTACGCTTTCTGGGCTCATTTGATAAATTAAAGATTATCTTTTATTGATTCACAAATAAGACCGCTTCTCCGGTCGATAGCTCAGTTGGTAGAGTGCTTGCATTCCATACCGTGAGCCCCGGGTTCGAATCCCACCGAGGATGTCTTCAAACCCCAAAATAAAATACCGACAAGGTTTACTCACTAAAAAATCTAAATCTAAGCTGCAAATATATGTATCATTTGAGATTCATATTAAATGCATTCCCACAAGCAGACATGCATAATTTCGCGCTAACACATGCCGCATGTGGACCTACAATATAAAAAACCCAATCTCAAATGAACATAAGCCCTGCAACTCTTGCCGACCTTCCCTGAAGCAGGGGCAAGGCACTCTTCACAGTAAATGAGTACCAGCCCCCTCGGAAGCTGGGGAACCTCCACTTCAACTGAAGTGGTTGGCGTAAGGTCGGCCCACTTACATGTAAAAATAAATAGGTTCCATTCGCCACATGCGAAATACTTCGGGGATAACGTGGTAAGGAGTTACACTTTATTTGTAGCTATCTAAAACAAGTCACTTTATCTAATTGACTGTCCTATGAGTTAGGTTTGCCTCTTCAAAATGTGACTTTAAAGCTTTCTTCTTTCATCCACTTCCTGAAACACCTTAATTTTGAATTTCCTTTCGAGATAATCAGTTATGAGAAAATGGAGAGAATCACCCTTGAGAGTTGAACTTTACTTTCATTGAAAAATAAATAAAAGTGCTAGAAATAAAAATAAATCACCTGCAATAAATATAATACTCTGAGGATATAAATAGCTTCTCTAGCTAACTCCATACGTATTATGTTAGCTAGCACCCATCTATAGGCGTTACTGTGTGGAGGTGGGAAGGCTCATTCAAGCTGACGCCCCTTCCTAGCGCCCTCCCCACCTTGAGGGGGCGCTAAACATGGAACAGTCCATGTGGGAGAGAAACACTCCTCGCTAAAACCTTTTTTTTTAGGGAAATCCGTTGTGGACATCCAGTTTTTCTGACTGGATAGTACCGGACTTCCAATGGCTAGAACTTTGTTGGCAGTTCTGTCTCTACCTTGCGATCTACCCGAAGCTGCAAATTTGCCTTCTCCAGGGTATATTTAACCTTTCATCATTTTATAATTGGATCATTATTTCGTCTGTTTGTAAATTTAAAATCCTCGAGCCCTAAACCCTCACAGCTATAATCTTTCAGTGATTTCTGAGCCTCCTTTGCTTTGTGTAAACACTTGCGAAAGTGTAGCTTCACGGGAGGGCCTTCTGCCACTCGCATCTCACATAACTTTTGCATGCGAGTCCTGTGACACATCCCCGGATGGGATGGATATACAGGGCGTGGGTCAGTGGAGGGGAGACTGACCCTGAGAGAAGGTGTTTAACCTCTCATCTTCTTTAAATGACCTGCCAGTTGGCAGAGTGCTTGCATTTCATGCCGAGAGTAAGGCTTCGTTTCCCACCGAGGGTGTCAGAATCAATTTCCTGTTTCGGTGTTTATTTCAAACCCAAAATAAAATACCGGCAAGGCTAACTCAGCCTTCACAAGAAACGAGTAACAGCCCTCTCGGGAGCTGGGAAACCCCCGCTTCAACTGAAGTGGTTGGCGTAAGACCGGCCCCCTTACCTGTAAAAATAAATAGGTTCAACGCGCCACATGCGATCTGTTCGGAGATAACGCGGCGAGAAGTTACACTATATGTGTGGCTTAGTTGCGTTTTGCGTTGCGTACTGCTGTGTGTACCTTCAGGGTAGGGGGAAGGTTTGCGGGTGTAAGAGTTAAGAGGTGGTGAGGGGGGGGGGGGGCTACACGTGCTGTGACGTCATCATATGATAATGATATACCTTTGCTATATAACGTATTGCCGTAGGCTTCATACCGGCGGTAGTCTAGTGGTTAACGCAAACATAAGTAAAGTTACATGGTTCGACGACTAATCAAAACCAGAAAAGAACTTGTTCTTCTTCTACTTCCTCTTGTTATAGATCTACATATGATCTGTTTGCTCCCTCCTGTGATGCAGAAGACCAGCTGTTCTTCCATCTTTTGGGAGGGCCACCACGGCAATTCTTAATAATAATAAATAATATTAGGATGATTCATTTGGTCAGCGCTGTTTTTGTGTGTATCACACCTCAAGAGCCCTCTGCGAGCTTGGTCGTTGCTGTAGAAAGCGCCAATTCTCAAGCAAGACCCAGTTGTTGTAAGGTTGGATGGACCTTTCAGTGACCAGTCTTTGGTAAAGGTTTATGAATTTTTCAACCCAGCGAAGAGCACATTCGAAATATAAATGGTATATTTTTGTGCTCCGCCGGGATCCGAATCCACAACCTTCCATTTACGAGTCCGAAGTGTTGCCACTACGGACTACGGACCGGTCCAATATGCCAACGACACGCGGTGTACCTGAGCGGTAACCCATCCAAGTACTGACCGCGCCCAATGTTGCTTAACTTCGGTGATCTATGGGAACCGGTGCTTTCAACATGGTAACGTCGTTGACGTACCGAACATCAGTAATATTTGTATGAAGACTAATCAGCTGTTCACTTGCGGCCATCTTGGATTGACAGGTCTTCATACAAATATTACCGATATTCGGTAGGTAAGAATTACCGTGGTGATGAGACTTCCAGCCCTGGTAGACGCTGGCCGTCCGGTATCTCCTGTGCCACGACTCGGGCTATCCCACCTTCGTTCATGCGGTCTATATGGTCCTCCCACAACCGTCTCCTCTTCCTGCTCTATCTGAGGATGTCTTCAGTAAAATACATTTTGCGAAAATGCGTTAAACTGTTTTGACAGATTCATCAAGATCACATCTAAATCTAAATCTAAGCTGCAAAGATATGTATCATTTGAGATTCATATTAAATGCATTCCCATAAGCAGACATGCATAATTTCGCGCTTACACATGCCGCATGTGGACCTACAATATAAAAAACCCAATCTCAAATGAACATAAGCCCTGCAGCTCTTGTCGACCTTCCCTGAAACAGGGGTGACATTGGCAAAGTGAACCATTTGTTACAGTATGGGTGGTCAGTCGCATACCAACCTATCAGTCAAGTAATAATCATTTCATCATTGCGCTAAGGAAGCTCATCGCAGACATGGTTGAAACGTCCGGATCAAAGTTGCAATGGCAGACATTCACTTAAGGTAATGCATTCCCACACGCAGACTTGTGTAAGTTTTCGCTTACACATGCCGCATATGTGTACCTACTTACAAAATATAAACCCATATCCCAAAGGAACATAAACTCTGCAACTCTTGCCGCTCTTCTCTGAAACAGCTGTTTAAGGGATGGATGGTCAGAGTTGAAGTGTTTATGTTCATTTGAATTAAGGATTTATTTTTATTGTACAAATGCAGCATGTGTAAGTGCGATCTTATGCGTGTCTGCTTATGGGTTTGCATTTTATGTGAATCCTTGTTTTAGTTTATCTTTGCAACTTAGATTATAGATATCCATGCAGCTAAGATGCGTCATAATTGCCAGTCTGCTTCTGATTGATGACGTCAGGAAATGTGTTCTCTTTCCTGCGCCACCCCAGTCAGCCGACTGACAGGTCGTCCCATTAGTGTTTGTTTGTCTTATGTCCATCAGAAGTAATTTCACATGAGCAATGTTTGTTATGTGTAGTGGAGCAATGTATCTGAAAACTGAAAAACTACATTTAAAAATATTAAAACAATACCGTGTTTTAGGTTTTTATCTTAGCCCGCATTGTGTAGAATGTGATTCTTAAGACAACTTCATTGAAAGGTCATCTTTGAATCTAATGTAGATAAGTCAAACGAGCACTGAGGGGATGGGCTGTCGGCGCCGTAGCAGATATGGAGTGGCTTGGGCAAGAATTGTAGAGCTATGCAGTGTGCGTTCTGTTTATAGAACTAGACACACCCCTGAGGGGTGGGAGTGTTCTGAAAATAAATAACCTGTCGTTTAAAAATAGTATAACTGCATATATTAATCGGATATTAGACAAACCGTTATAAGAGAACTTAACATTATTCTCGACGTTTCGTTAGCGACGCAGCTAACGTCTTCAGGAGACACCCTCTCTGCACGACGACTGAGGTTAACAATTACCAACCTTTACGGAAAGGATATGTAACGAAATGTACAAAAAATCTGAAAGTTACGAGTGAAGCGGGAGAATCTGCTAACTGCTATTTCTTTTTAGTTCATCCTCAGTAGTCGTGCAGAGAGGGTGTCTCCTGAAGATGTTAGCTATGTCGTTAACAAAACGTCGAGAATAGTGTAAGTTCTCTTATAACGGTTCGTCTGATACCCAATTATCCGGGAGAATCTGCTAAGTGCTATTTATTTTTTAGTTCATCCTCAGTTATAGTCGGGCAGAGAGAGTCTCTTCTGAAGACGTTAGCTACGTCGCTAACGAAACGTCGAGAATAATGCAAGTTCTCTTATAACGGTTCGTCTAATATCTACATCTATAATCTAATCTATAATCTAAGTTGCAAGGATATATTCATTCAAAGCTCTCAGATGTATGCCCACAAACAAACACGTGTAGTCCGCGCTTACAAATGCTGATTGTGTACTTACAAATAAAATCCAAACTCAAATGAACATAAGCCCTGCAACTCTTGCCGACATTCCCTGAAACAGGGGTGACATTGGCAAAGTGAACCATTTTTTACAGTACGGGTGGTCAGTCTCATACCAACCTATAAGTCAAGGAATAACATAATTGTTACAATTTAACTGTGCAGCTATTATTATTGTAAATAAGTATTTTTTTTTATGGTAAGCGAGGATGAAGGGAGGAGAGGGGAGAAGTGAGTTGGGGATCCCCATGATTTTCCCCGCAGCAGGGCCCCCAGTGGTATTAATCCGGCTCTGCAGATGTCAGAGAGGGGAGCGTAATGAAATTAAGGTGTTATGAAATTAGTGGTCCTGAAAGCATTTCTGTACCTTAGAGCATAAACAACGGAAGTCCACTTTTTTGCGTTTTTCAGTTAATGATGCAGAAATTATTACAATTAGCTGTTCTATAAGTGGTAAAAATATTGGAGTCCTCGGACTCATAGTTACTGAGATATCAAGTGTAATAAATATGGGGTGCACATAAAAGTGCGAGCATAAACCACGGAAGTTCCACATACGTTGTTCACATTACTTCACCACATTAAATAAATATCGATGAAAGAAGATAAAGAGTTTTTACAGATCAAAAATATCTCGTCTAGTTTAGAAGTTATGATGGTTTTATAAAAGTGCACATTTTCACTAAAACTCGTCTCCTGCACATTTTACTAAATGTGACTATCGTTGTTTATGCCCTAAGGTACAGATTTCAGTTTCCAATGCTGAATCCGCTGGGCGCGCTTTTCCGGGAAGGCCCTGTCACTTTACCATACTACCCACTTGCTAGTGTTGCTCTGTACACATTTTCAAGTTATACATGAGCGGTATTATTTCGCCCCCGCAATTTTCTGATTCGTAGAAGAAGCTTGGTGGCCTCTCACACCGAGATAGTACAGGAAAGACAGTAGATGAATAAAGATCGCATGAATAAGAACATTAATTATTGTATTGTATTTAAAAATGTAATTTGTTGTGTATGTTCCTTGACTTATAGGTTGGTATGCGTCTGACCACCCATGCTGTAGAAAATGGTTCACTTTGCCAATGTCACACCTGTTTTCAGAGAAGGTCGGCAAGAGTTGCAGGGCTTATGTTTATTTGAGGTTTGGATTTTATTTTTAAGTACACAGTCAGCATTTGTAAGCGCGAACTACACGTGTTTGTTTGTGGGCATACATCTGAGAGCTTTGAATGAATATATCCTTGCAACTTAGATTATAGATAGATAGATAGATTAACTTATTTAGGTTTTCAGCAGTAACTTTGTGAAAGTTCATCTTTACAATTGTTAAAAATGAAAAACTTTGTTATAATTCACTGTGTGAGCTTTATTTTAGATAGATAGATTATTATTATCACATACCATAAACGGCACATGAAAAAACATCACATGACAAAAATTCACTCGACATGACGTGTACACGTGTTCAGTACAACACGACGCAGCGCTATAACGCGATACTTTAGCGTCTTGACGCGCGCTAAAAACGCTTCTAGTTGACGAAGCCTCTATAGTCACCTCTGCTTGTTACTTGCCACTTGCCGCTGCTTGTGCTGCTGTGACGTCAGCGCTGCAGGGAGAGGGCGGCGTGACGTCACTTCGCCGCCCCATGATCGATACCCCCCCCCCCTCCCCCCACCCCCGCGCTGTAAGACTTTCAGGGACAACGCAATTATTATATTCATGTTGTACACACAAATGATTATTATTCCTTGACTGATAGGTTGGTATGCGGCTGACCACCCATACTGTAAAAAATGGTTCACTTTGCCAATGTCACCTCTGCTTCAGGGAAGGTCGGCAAGAATTGCAGGGCTTATACTCATTTGATATTGGGTTTTTTTATATTGTAGGTCCACATGCGGCATGTGTGAGCGCGAAATTATGCGTGTCTGCTTGTGGGAATGCATTTATATGAATCTCAAATGATATGTACATATCTTTGCAGCTTAGATTTAGATTTTAGAGATTTAGTGAAATTAGGAAAGTCCAGACTTTCGAAATGGACTCTCTAAGGAAGTATGATTGGGAAAAAACGGAGAGATAGGGTGAGGAGTGAGTTGGTGAGAGAAGAATGTGGTGCAAGGGAAAGTATAAAAGTAAAAATCAAAGGTAGAGGTGGTAGAGGAAGACCGAGAAAAGTATGGATGGATCAAATTTCTGAAGTGGCGAATGAATGGGATATTCAGAGTCTTAACAAAATGAGAGCTGTAACTGTAACTCTGTCGCCATTCCGCTAGGGGTGGCCAGAGCCTCTGCAGAGTTGCCTCCATTTTTTCGTATCCTGACATACCTCTTTCAATTCCTTCATATCCATCACCTTTTTCATGCATTTACTTCTTTTACGCTCACTTTGTATATCCCATTCTTTCACAATCTCCTCAATCTGAGAGAGTGCATGAAAAAGATTTTGACTCTGAATGAAATGAAAGAAGTAGGTAAGGACCGAAAGAAATGGCGGTTGATTTGCAATGTGGGCGGCTGGGGCATTTAATTTTAATTTTAAGTTTATCTTGAATTGTAATTTTGATTTCATTTTAAAATTTACTTTTTTTTTTAATTATTTATATTTTTTTGTGCACCTTGACTGATAGGTTGGTATGAGGCTGACCCTACGTGCTGTCAAAATTGGTTCACTTTTGCCAATGCCACCCCGTTTTCAGGGTGGCTATTAGTCAAGGAGCACAAAAGATTCGAAAAGCAACTTAAAATTAAGTTAATGTTTATTTTTTCTGTTTTGTTTCAGGTGAGTTCTTATCTATGGATGGGTTAACTACTTTCTACATCTAATGTAAGTAAGAATTACACATTAATGCCTATTAAGACCGGCCCTTAGTTCAGTGGTAACAATTCGGACTCTGAATGGGAAGGTTGTGGGTTCGATTCCCGGCGGAGCACAAAAAATATACCAGTTATATATTCAAATTTGCTCTTTGCTGGGTTGAAAAATTCATAAAACCTTTACCAATGATCGGTCACCAAAGGTCCATCCAGCCTTACAGCAACTGGGTCTTGCTTGAGAATTGGCGCTTTGTAGCGACGACGATCAAGCTCGTTAAAAGTTCGATAGCTCAATTGGTAGAATGCTTGCATTCCATGCCGAGAGCAAGGGTTCGATCTCAAAGTTTTACTCAGCCTTCACAAGAAATGAGAACCAGCCCCCTCGGGAGCTGGGAAACCCCCACTTCAACTGAAAGTGTTTGGTGTGAGGCCGGCCCCCTTACCTGTAAAAATAAATAGGTCCCGAAGCGCCACATGCGACCCCTACGGGGATAACGAAGACAAGAAGTTACACTATATGTGTAGCTTAGTTGCGTTTTAAGTCCTATTTAAGAGTTGTGTATCCCTTAAACCTGTCGTTTTTGTTTCTTAAGATGATGATGATGAGTTGGTGATTTCTTTATAGCGCCGTTTTGTGATGTAGTCACTCCAAGGGCGCTTGTGCATGTGATGCCAGAAATTTGCTTGTCTTCAGTGCATTTCGGAACTTTCCATGGCGCTCTAGCTCTCTCACATGTTGAGGCAGGCGGTTCCAAGCCAGAGGACCAGCAACTGCAAATGCACGCTCTTCAGGCACTGTGTTTACTCTTCTGATCAGCTCTTTAATACGTGACTTGGCTCCGGTTTCTGCCGAGCGTAGTGTGAGGTTTTTTTTGCCGAGGACGACGGGCTTGATTATATCAGCAAGATATTTGCTTTATAGTATTAGTAAAAAGACTTACAGTAATGAAAAAAATCAAGTGTGTTAATTATTTGTGTATCTAAATTATAAAGGTTAAAAATATATTTAACTTAATGTAAATAGTTATTCTTCTTCCTCAGCCTTTTTTAGTCCACTCCTGGACGTAGGCCTCCTCCAATCCTCTCCATTCCTGTCTACCGGCTGCTGTGTTCAGCCATCCTCTGTCTGCAGTTCTCTTGATCTCGTCCAGCCACTTCAGTCGGGGTCTCCCTGCTCCCCGCTTGGACATCTTGGTTCGCCACTGGGCGATCCTTTTCGGCCACCTGGAATAGTCCTGCCTTGCGTCGTGACCAGTCCAGTGCCAATTTAAGCAGGCCACTCGCTGTATGACACCAGTGATACCACTGAGTCAGCGGATCTCCTGTTTGGAACCCTGTCTCTGAGACTGATTCCCAGCATCCTCCTTTCAATATCTTTGTGGCACGTCCTCAATATGTGGACTAAGAGCTCGTTCCCGCTTGTCGGGTGTCGGATCCGTATATTAATCGGAGGTTCCAGTGGCAGAACATTATGTATGGAGCTATTCACACTTGTCGGAAACCGATTTTGTCCGAAATGTTTTGCCACTGGAACCTCCGATGAATATACGGATCCGACACCCGACAAGTGGGAACGGGCTCTTACAGCATAAAAACCCAATCTCAAATGGAGATAAGCCCTGCAACTCTTGCCGACCTTATACGTGTCTGCTTGAGGGAATGCATGTTATATGAATCTGAAATCTAAAACATCTCTGCAACTTAGATTATAGATTTACTTTTTATTTTTGGCAATCAAATAAATCTGTTGTTTGAGGACCACTGGTCTCTGTAACATATTCAAATGCTTGCACATGTTTTGTTTATGTTTTTTATTGAATTTGATTGTAGAATTCTCGTGAAAATGTCACTGCAAGTACATATTATAATATGATATAACCAGTTGCGGGAGGTACCGGTTCTGATGACATATAACGCAATTAAATCGAAACTAAGCTACACATATAGTGTAACTTATTTGATGATGATGGATGATTTCTTTCCTGTGGCGCCATTTAATGGTTCAGGACCATCTCAAGGGCGCCATGGCTTCTGGAGAAAACCAGTGTCTTCAGTCCCTTTCTGAAGGTGGTGGTAGGCTGGTTCGCGCAAACACCGACGGGCAAATTGTTCCAGGCAACCGGCCCGGCCACCGCAAAGCTCCTGTCTGCAAAATTTGATGTGTTCGCTCTTTTGGGCACTATGACCTGGTTGACAGCAGTGAGGGCAGAGTTTAGTGGTCGTTTTGAAGGCTTATCGACAGAACATAGCTCAGCGAGACATGGGGGTGCCGATATTCGGTAGGCAAGAATTACCGTGGAGATGAGACTTCCAGCCATTGTCCTTATTCTTCTTTCCTTCGTCCTTTAGTCTTTCAATGTTATCGTTCGAAGTGGTTTCCTTCTCTTCGAATCATTGTGCCATCCAGACCTCAATTAATAAACACATTGAACAATGAAGCTTTTGTCTTCGAAATAAAGGACAAAAATTGCCTTTTTAATCAGGGGTGCAAGTCTCGACGACTGTCGATAGAATCTATTGGATTGTCTTGTCTTGTATCCTGCCGCCATTCCTCTAGGGGTGGCCAGTACCTCCACACAAGTGCCTCCACTTGACTCTGTCCCTGCATACTTCTTTCATCTCATCTAATTTCATCACTCTTTTCATGCATGCTCTTCTCTTGTTTCCACTCTGTAAATTCCATTCATTCGCAATCTCACTTATCTGATCAATCCATTCTTTTCTAGGTCTTCCCCTTCCACGCTTACCTATTACATTCCCTTTATACACTCTTTTTGTCAGTCGATCTTCATTCATCCTTTCAATATGTCCAAACCATCGCATCACACTTCTTTGAACTTTCACTTTCACGCTTTCTTTTACTCCGCATTCATTCAGAACCCATTCGTTTCTCACTCTATCTTTCAGTGTTTTTCCTGTCATACTTCTCAAATGAGCCATTTCTACGGTGCATACCTTATTTACTTCTCTTTCATTCACCGTCCATGACTCGCTTCCATACATCAGGGTCGGCAACAAAATACAATTGTGTACCGCCATTTTCATTTTCTTTGGTATCCTTTTATTCTTCGCTATTCTACCAAACGCTCCTATCACGCATCTTCCTTTGCTGGCACGCTTCTCTAATTCCTTCGTCATCTTACCTTGGATGATTGGACGAAATGAAAAATGAAGGCATTGCTTGTTTTGCCAGCCATCTTTCTCTGTCGGAACTGCTATTCTCTATCTAATCTAAGTTACAAAGATATGTAATGCTGGAGATGCACATTGCATTTTCACAAGCAGACACGTATGTTTAAGTTCGCGCTTGCACATGCCGCATGTGAACCTACAACATAAAAAAACACAAATCTTAAATGAACATACACCCTGCAACTTTTCCAAACTTCCCTGAAACAGGGATGATATTGGCAAGGTGAACCATTTTCTACAGCATCGGTGGTCAGCCGCATACCAACCTATAATTTAAGGAATGAAACATCCGTCAGATCTACGAAAGGAAGAAGGAAAATGTGAACGAGGGGAGTTTTAGTGAATGCTTTTTACTTGGGCACATTGAGCCATGTCCATGACCTCTCTGTGGCCACGTTAAGGAGTGACCATGTGGTCAGACTGCGCACGGTCACATGCTAATTGTTAAGTGACCTTTCTACTCTGACATTTGCAGCCTATTTGTTTACTCGTCTAATCAGATGCTTTATATTCATTTCTCCCATTATTCTCAGAGCTATGAGAACTCACAGTGCTGTGCGTGAATCCGGACAACTTCTTTATATGCCGTATTGTCCACCCGATGTTAGTGATCACAGCCTCCACACATCGAATGCCCTTAACCCTTTAACGTGTTATTTTCGACTCACCTTATCTTTTACAATGTATCAAATTAAATGTTCCAACGCGAAGATTTAGAATAAATGAATTGATCTCCCTCAACTGTCATACTTCAAATTTAGCCTACTATTCTCCTATTAACAGAATGTGTCGTCTTTTAAATTCTTCCTGTCATCTAGATTTATGCGGCATGAGCCTATCTGAATTCCGTAGAGCTTTGTTTTGCTGAGGAAAGTATAGGTATTTATTTGACTGTGCTATTATGTAATATTAATCCTTGAATTTTTTTTTTTTTTTTGTTATTCTTTGTAATTACCTTGTCATAAAATTATGTAATTGGACTATCATGTCCGTTAATAAAATAAAATAAAAAATAAAAATAAAAAACTGTTGGTAGCTCTAAACTCTTTAAACTGCTGATATCTCCTCATATTATGATTATGTTATTTTATAATTTTGCACAGATTTATTTGCATGCAGGTTTATCTTAAATTAATATTTAAATTTCAACGTGTTATCTGTCAGAGATACTGTAATCAATTATATACATGTGTGTGAGATAACGTACTACATGTTATCTGGCAATTGCCATCTATCAGTCACACCAAAAACAATACAATGCAGATAACACATACAGCTTTGACCGGGCTGCAGTCTAGTGGTTAACGCTACGAACTATTAAACCAAATGACCCGAGTTTCGAACCCCGCGGAGCACAAAAAAATAATTAATGTACAAAAAATTATCTTCGCTTGGTTGAAAAATTCATGTGCCTTTACAAAGAACGCTCACCAATGTTTCATCCAGCCTTACAGCAACTGGGTCTTACATGATAATTGTCGCTTTGTAGCGACGACCAAGCTCGTAAAAATTCCGGTCGATAGCTCAGTTGTAGAATGCTTGGATTCCATGTCGAGAGCAAGGGTTCGATCCCCACCGACGGTGTTTATACAATGATTTCCTGTTTCCGTGTATGTTTCAAACCCAAAATAAATACCGGCAAGGTTTACTCAGCATTCTCAAGAAATGAGAACCAGCCCCTTCGGGAGCTGGGGAACCTCCATTTCAGCTGAAGTGGTTGTCGTGCGGCCGGCCCCCTTACCCGTAAAAATAAATAAATCCCAAAGCGCCACATGCAACCCCTTCGGGGATAACGCACGCAAGAAGTTACACTATATGTGTAGCTTAGTTGAGTTTTAAGTATACTTTGGTAATATGAACTGACCACCATTTCTTTATATAAATGTCACTCCCGTTTCAAGGATATGCGGCAATAAATACACACGTTTAGCTTATTTGCTGTTGGAATACTTTTGTCTGACATGCCTTATAGGTTGGTATGAGGCTGACTACCCACACTGTAAAAAATGGTTCACTTTTTCAATGTCACCCTTGTTTTAAGGAAGTTCGGCAAAAGTTGCAATGTTTATGTTCATTTGAGGTTTGATTTTATTTGCAAGTAAACATTCAGCATTTGTAAGCGTGAATGCCACCCCTGTTTCAGGGAAGCGTCAATGTCACCCCTGTTTCAGGGAAGGCCGGCAAGAGTTGCAGGGCTTATGTTCATTTGAGATTGTTTTTTTTATATTGTAGTGCACCATGTGCGCCATGTGTGAGCGCGAAATTATGCGTGTCTGCTTGTGGGAATGCATTTAATATGAATCTCAAATGTTACATATTGTTATGTAAATATTAAAATAAGTATAGGTATAAGTTATAGCTATGTAATAGGAATCCTCATAAGTATGTGTGGGTAGGAATAATTAAATAAAGTACTTGAAGCGTCTAGAAATAATGATTACTACGTACCTACTTGAATCTTTCCTTAATTCTGTAAATGTCTAGCGAATATAGTTTCTAGATAATACTGTTGTGAAGAGTATATAAGCACTAGGGGTCAGTCATCTGTGAGCCTTCACCCATACAACGAACGAATTCGACCAGTGAACTCAAACCAAGTGTAATGGAATAATCGAGACTGACTTTGTTAAAATAAATTTAAAAAGTGTAAAATAAAAAACTGTAAAAGAAGACCAGTGTTGTTAATTGAAAGACTTTCGAACCTCAAAAATCGTAACAATATCTTTGCAACTTAGATTTAGATTTAGAACTTCACGTGTCTGTGTGTGGACATGCATTTGATATGAGTTTTGAATGTTAATATATCTTTGCAACTTAGACTATAGATGCAGCGTGTGTAAGCTCAGACTTGCGATTCTTCCTCGTGTATGCGCACGTGATGAGCATTATACAATATTATACATGTTTGCAACTTAGATTAGATCAGATTAGATAGCGACAGTTATCAGGGAGTTGTGTGTGTATTTAGGAGATCAATCATTTATATGGTGAAGTACCTATCGCAGATAAGAAATGTAGGAACTGATAAACGAGGCCATGTAGGAATGCTCCGAATGAGGTGACCTTGGTTACATAGATGAACTTCAAATGCTTGGGTCATGTCCATGGAATTCCTTCAGAACTGTGAAGATGGTCTCCATATTTTTCGTATATGGTAACTTTTTTTTTTTTTTTTAAAGATTTGTGAAGAGGAATGCAATTCACCGACCTATTCTGCCTGGCCAGAAACAGGTATTATTATCATCAATTAATAATTCATTAGTGTTTATTTTAATTAATTAAAAATTAAATTAGGCTGATTTATTTGGTGAGCGCTGTTTTTGTGTGTATCACACCTCAAGAGCTTGCGAGCTTGGTCGTCGCTGTAGAAAGCGCCAATTTTTAAGCAAGACCCAGTTGCTGTAAGGCTGGATGGACCTTTTGATGACCGGCCCTTCTAATCTAATCTAATCTAATCTAAGCTGCAAAGATATATATCATTTAAGATTTATATTAAATGCATTCCCACAAGCAGATATGTATAATTTCGCGCTAACACATGCCGCATGTGGACCTACAATATAAAAACCCAATCTCAAATGAACATAAGCCTTGCAACTCTTGCCGTCCTTCCCTGAAACAGGGGTGACATTGGCAAAGTGAACCATTTTTTACAGTATGGGTGGTCAGCCGCATAACAACCTATAAGTCAAGGAACATACATGACAAATTACATTTTTTTTTTTTAAATCAATAAATAACAATATATACATGGACATAAAAAAAAATCATAAAACCAATTTCACTTTAATAAAACCCTAGCCGCCAACATCACAGATCAACCGTCATTCGAACCAACATCCGACGGTAGACCCACATTTCGGTGTTTCTGTTCTCGAGGCACTGTGTGAGTGTCCACCCTTCCATGCCATAGAGTACAATTGGAAAGATGTAGATTCTCACCATACGCAGGCGTAACTCTAGCTTTAGATTTCAAAATCGTCACTCTAGGTGGCAGTCTGTTCCACTCCATCGGTCCCGAAATCCGGAAAGTACGATCCCCGAAATTAGTGCGTATTTGACGGCAAGGCTGCATCAACCTCTCCCCGACAGCACCACTCCCCGCTGGTCTAAGTGTCCGCCCCCTCACACTCACCTCAACGGGGGAAAATATGTCGGCCAGATAATGACGGAACCATACCATTAAGGGCTTTAAATACCATCAAACACACACGGTAGACCACCCTCTCAGGAAAACGAAGTCTTTGTAGTTCTTTCAACAGCAGAGTGATGTGAGAGAATTTGGACATCCCGAAGATCAGTCTAGCGGCCGCATTCAGAACAGACAGAAATCTGTTCAACACCTTCTCTCAGGGTCAGTCTCCCCTCCACTGACCCACGCCCTGTATATCCATCCCATCCGGGGATGTGTCACAGGACTCGCATGCAAAAGTTATGCGAGATGCGAGTGGCAGAAGGCCCTCCCGTGAAGCTAGAAATCTGTTTAGTTGTTTTTTTTTTCGCGCCTCCCTTTTTACGTTTTTATTTTCATACTTATATTTTATGCATATTTTTGGCGTCTGGCGGCTGGCCATACCTCGCGCATTGCCTGGAGCTCCGCTGCTGAATCAGCAATGAATACTGCGTCATCAGCATAAAGCAGAACTCCGACTTTTCTCTTTGCTGAAGGTTGTGTTGCTGATGATGCCGATGCTGTGGTCTGAAGGAAAGTGAAGCTGCCTGTTATCAGTGGCAGAGCCAACATGCTAGTCTTACTTCTTTCTTACAGTGACTGTCCTCCTTGCAGTGCATACTGGCTGTGAAGGTTGTGTTGCTGATGATGCCGATGATGTGGTTTGAAGGAAAGTGAAGCTGCCCCGTTATCAGTGGCAGAGCAAACATGCAAATATTATCTGAGCTACAACACCGTCCCGCTCGCACAGCACACTGCCCCCTACAGACAGAGCGCCCAAGGGTCACAATAGCGCGCCAAGAAGTAGGGCGTCTGAATCACTTTGCCAACAAACCAGCTCCGCGATAACAAACTGTTTTTTTTCGCGTAAGCACTCTTCTTCCTCTTTATATGCTACGCTACTAGGTCACACATATAGTGTAACTTCTTGCAGAGTTTTCTCCGAAGGGGTCAAAACAAGGTTCACTTCGCCAATGTCACCCCTGTTTCAGGGAAGGTCGGCAAGAGTTGCAGGGCTTACGTTAATTTGAGATTGGGTTTTTATATTGCAGGTCCACATGCGGCATGGCTTAGCGGGTTAACGTGTCTGCTTGTTGGAATGCGTTTAATATGAATCTTAAATGATATGAATATCGTAGCAGCTTAGATTGAGATTTTAGGTCCACTTTAAGCAGGCCACTCGCTGTATGACATCAGTGACACCAGTGCTTCTACGGATCTCCTGGTTTGGAACCCTGTCGCTGAGGCTGATTCCCAGCATCCTCCTTTCAATAGGACTTTGGCACGTCGCTACTAAGCCACACATATACTGTAACTTCTTGTCGCGTTTTCCCTGTAGGGGTCGCATGTGGCGAGTGGAACCTATTTATTTTTTAGGTAAGGAGTGCCTTTCGCCTACCACTTCAGTTTAAGTGGGTTTCCATGCTGGTACTCATTCCTCGTGAAGGCTGAGCTGACCTTGCCGGTATTTTGTTTTTGGGATTCGAACCCGAGCTCTCGGCATGGAATGCAAGCACTCTACCAACTGAACTATCGACCGGACCATCTGACTGTATGCCTTCCTGATATTTTTTGTTCCTTGACTAATAGGTTGGTACGAGGATGCCCCCCATGCTGTAAAAACTTGGTTCGCTTTTGCCAATGCCACCCCAGTTTCAGATAGAGACTGCTACCAGAATGGTTAATTTGTTGTAAAAATTCAGTTTTGGCATGCGTTCCTTTGGAAAAGCTATTTACATAATTATTTAAAAATTCATATAAATATAAAGACTGCCCGTGTAAATATAGAATAAACATCCACAATGGGAATTGAACTCATGCTTCCACTGTTTGCCCAGCTGTGTTTCTGCACCGCGTACACCAACTGTCACTGGCCGCCATTTTGACGTGCCACTGCTCCGCCATCTTGTCTTGTTTTGACATGTCACATGTAATATATGTGAATCATTGTGAACTTCTTTGTTTCTCTGTGGAAACCGCTGCACTAATATTGACCGATTCTTACTTTAAAAGTTACATTAAAAATAACACATGTTTTATTTTTGACGTTTAGGTAACTTGAATGTAATTTATGGCAGAATATGAGTTGTACTTAGTCTATGATCGATTTCAAAATCCACGTTCTTTTTTTGAAATTTGAAAATGGGAAGAAAATTAATGTGGTGTTGCCAGGATAAAGAGACGTAGGTAGTTATTGTGTTAACGCTTCGGACTCGTAAATTGAAGTTTGTGGGTTCGAATCCCGGCGGAGCACAAAAAATATACGATGTATATTTTCAAATATACTCTTCGTTGTGTTAAAAATTCATATTCCTTTACCAAAGACCGGTCACAAAAGGTCCATCCAGCTTTACAGCAACTGGTTCTTGCTTGAGAATTGACGCTTTCCCATAGCGGCGACCAAGCTCACAGAGGGCTCTTGAGGTGTGATTCAGACAAAAACAGTGCGAACCAAATAAATCATTCTTACCTATATCTAAATTTAAATCTAAGTTGCAAAGATATGTATCATTTGAGATTCATATTAAATGCATTCCCAACAAGCAGACACGCATAATTTCGCGCTCACACATGCTGCATGTGGACCTACAATATAAAAACCAAATCTCAAATGAACATAAGCCCTGCAACTCTTGCCGATCTTTCCTGAAACAGGGGTGACATTGGCAAAGTGAACCATTTTTACAGTGTAGGTGGTCAGCCTCATACCAATCAATAATTCAAGGAATACAAGCAATTAATTACATCCAGTTATACAAACAAACAAACACTAAAAAATCTACAAAACATCTATAAAAATGAAAATTGATTCTTGGCCTTAGCCGCCTACATTACAGATCAGCCGCCATTTATTATTGTAATTGTGAAAGTGTAGCAGACACGTACAGAAGAAGCCATCATGAGGTCATGGAGAACGCTTCTCCTTTATTGAGATGCCACTTCTAACGAACATCGGCAATCGTCACGTTTTTCGACTGTTTTTACTTTAGATATTGCCAGGCACGATATCCTTCGGCATCCTCGAGTTCTTTTCCCCTCAGCATTTCTATGTGTGATAAGATGGGGAAGACGGTATTTTTCATTTCTCACAACGTGACCGATGTACATCAGTGTTAGATGGTTGGCAGAAGTTCTTTAGTGGTATTCATGCGTCGGAGGACTTCTTCATTGGTGACCTGATAACGCCAAAGATCCGAAGCATTTTCCGGTAAGCACTTTTGGATCTCCAGTGTCCGTGTGAGCACCCATCCCTCTATTCTGTTCAGATCAATTGGAAAGACACAACAGATGAAGGATGATTGACTAGTTGAAACGCAGATTTGTGATGATAGCCCCTGAAGGGCTTGTGACAGTAGGAAGACCCAGGGCAAGGCTATTACGCATATGGTTGAGGAGGTTACGCTGCAAGAATAAATTTTAAGTCGTAAAAGCATTTTCTGGCCTCATCCATCAAAGTGTTGAGGCTCTTCAGCTCTCCGTCTAATTAGCAAGAGTAGCTCCTCTATTATGTGCTCAGAGGTCTGCTCATCTTGGGCTGGAAGTCTCATCACCACGGTAATTCTTACCGACCGAATATCGGTAATATTTGTATGAAGACCTGTCAATCCAAGATGGCCGCAAGTGAACTGATATGATGACTGTCTTCATACAGATATTACCTATATTCGGTTGGTAAGGATTACCGTGGTGATGACACTTCCAGCCCTGGCTGCATTCTTATCGTCTTTGGTTCAGATTTGTGCATGTTTGCATTGCTCCTGGTACAGATTAAGTCGAAACTCGCCAATCTTTTTGTGGGATCACAGACAATGCTGTTGTTACTAACATTGTCCTTGATCCTCTCCACCTTCTATGCTTTTCTGGCGCTGAAACTATCCACTTGGAGGCTCTAAGCGTGCGTCCAGATTAAGGTGGGAGTGTGGGATTGAGGAATGACGCCAGGACCTACTCTGGGTTGTCATGCTGCGGCTGATGCTGATGAATACTAAACCATTGTTTATGTTTGACTTCCTCTGCGCGCGCAGCTTCCTGTCAGGTCGCCATCTTGCGGAGTGCGCGCCAATCTACGTCAGCTGAATAATAAACCGCAGGGAGAGAGATGGCACTGCCATTAGCATGCACAGGGAGACTCAGCATGCCAAGTGACGCCACAGGACAGTACAGAGGTGACAGAAGCAGGTACAGATTGACAACAAGGACATCGCTCACCTTGTCACTTATAACACTGTCCTAATGCAAATATGATACAACCGTCTTTGATCCACACTATTATTGACGGGTTTCGACCTAGAACGCAGGACCTGTACCCTTAGTACGAGTTGCAAAACTTAAGTAATGTAAAGTTTACGGCAATAATTAAAGAGTGATTTCCCCCAAAATCTGCGTTTTTGTTTGTTTGAACTTGATTTTCTTCATCACTGTAACTCTTTTGCTAAGACCACAAGGTGTAAGAAACAAAAACGGCAGATTTTGGGAGAAATCACGCTTTAATATTTTCCGTAAACTTTACTTTTCTCAAGTTTTGCAACTCGTCCTAAGGGTAGTTACGACTAAATCTGTACCACATGATGCAAACTCCACAAATGTAACGAGCTACGATATAAATGCGGTGAGAAGGGGCATACCTCTGAGAACACAATTAGGAGTGCTCCTCTTATCGATTGGACGAAGGGCTGAGTGTCATCAATATTTCGACGGATGAAGCTGGAAAGATTATGGGATACCATGTCTCCAGAATGAGCCATGATAGACTCACTCACACCGTAGCTTATGAGATGACAATTGGTCAACGTCCAGCTGAAAGACCACATAAAAGTCTGAGAAATAGAGGGCACATGTAGTAAGATGAGACACCATGTCTCCAGAAGACTGGAAGACTTTTTTCTTCTTAAAGGCACTACTGCCAAGCGCACACACACCCCAGGGTCAAACAGAGAAACCTAGATTTAAAATCGTCTCTTATTTGTAAACTTTTTTTGGTCACTGAAGTCTAATTGAACTCGAATATTTGTTTTAGTAAATTGAAGTGTTTACTCGTTTGTCATTAGAGATGTCGCATATCGTTTTGATCTCTGTGTCGCATCTCTTACAGACTTCTTGTGTACACAATATGTCTCTGCACCTCGCCTAGTTAGCATCACAACAGCCAGCATTAACATGACAACCGCGCAAGGTCTTCAGGGCGTGCGCTGCATGGAGGTGGCAGAGCAGACTACAGGGAGCAGGCAGGGCAGATCATGGCCCCTGATAACACATCTACATAATGTGATGTCACAGCATCCACAAACAAGTCTAAGCACTGAGTGAGTTGGCTCATTCTGGAGACATGGTCTCTCATCTTACAATGTCATCTACATGTAGTCTTCTAGCTGGACGTTGACCAATTATCATCTCATAAGCTACGGTGTGAGTGAGTCTATCTTGGCTCATTCTGGAGACATGGTCTCTCATCTTACAATGTCATCTACATGTGGTCTTCTAGCTGGACGTTGACCAATTATCATCTCATAAGCTACGGTGTGAGTGAGTCCATCATGGCTCATTCTGGAGACATGGTCTCTCATCTTACTACGTCCTCTATTTCATGTGGTCTTCCAGCCGGACGTTGACGAATTGTCATCTCACAAGCTACGGTGTGAGTGAGTCTATCTTGGCTCATTCTGGAGACATGGTCTCTCATCTTACTATGTCATCTACATGTGGTCTTCTAGCTGGACGTTGACCAATTATCATCTCATAAGCTACGGTGTGAGTGAGTCTATCATGGCTCATTCTGGAGACATGGTCTCTCATCTTACTACGTCCTCTATTTCACAGACATTTATGTGGTCTTTATGTATGAGATCGCCGGATTGTGTGGAAGCTAACATACATTCCCATACACTACGCGACTTAAGATCCGACAACGGACCGGATTTTATGAAAAGGGACTTAGGCCCGGTATATTGAAGTGTAGTAATATTTTAGTTAACTATTACTTGAACTTTTATTCAAAATAGTCAATCTCGAGTTAACTAAAACCGAACATTACCGAAGTATGAAGCCACGCCCCTAAATCTTGGAAATAATAAAAATGCCATTCAAAAGCTTTAAAACAAACAACTATTCATAAAAATCATATGCCTAACCTTCATTAAGCTAGAAAACGAGACCAAAAGTGTTCGGTTTGCAACAATTTTGATGTATCCTTACATTAAAAAAGAACAGCTGCTGTCAGTGAAGCGCCGCCATCTTGAAAATCGAAAGTTAAAGTTACTAAATATTTACTGCTGAAATTCGGTGAGTGAAATATTATGATGATTTAACTAAAATTGCATTTTAGTTAACTTTACGATACTTCAAAATACCGGGCCTTAGTCTCGTCGATGTTCTTTAAATAGCAAGCTGTGATCTGAATGCATGTTCCATAGACTTAAACAAAGTCGTCCAAATTTAAATTCATATCTTTGCTTTAATATCGCCTCTGAAAGGTGTTTTCACTTTCTATGTATGGCCAGTAGAGCATTAATTACAATATGATGTTTGTATGGCAGCTGATGACGCAGCACCAGGGCCCCCAGTGTGCCTTCTGTTTGCCGTGATGGATCACTCTGTGTAGGCGAGATGTCGCTGTGGCAACACTGAGCACAGGCTAAGGGATGAATGTTTACTGAAAGTCACCGACATCTCACGCAATATAATGTGGACTCTCCCTAAATGTACTACGCGTAGGTGGAATTCTTTGTGAGAGGAATGTAGTGTTGACGAACTGTCCTGACGACGAAATGTCCATAAAACAAAATGTCCTCAGGACGAAATGTCCACAGGATGAAATGTCCACAGGATGAAATGTCTAAAGGACTAACTGTCCACAGGATGAAATGTCCAGAGGATGAAATGTCCTTTAGGGAAATGTATGAATAAACTGATATGTGGTGTACTGTTCTAGAAGAACTATTCTGTGGAGTAACTGTCCTGAAGGATTTTTTTATGAACAAACTTATCCGTGGACGAAGTGTCCTGAAGACGAAATGCCCACGGGATGAAATGTCCAGATAGCGAAATGTCCTGTGGAGCATTTGTTGTATGAACAAACTGATCTGTGTTGTATTGTTCTGGAGGAACTGACCTGTGGAGGATTTTCTCTGCAAACAAACTGATTTGTGGATGAACTGTCCTATAGAGGAATCCTGCCATGTAAACGAAATGTCCTGTGCAGGAATTATTCTGTGAAGAAATGTACTCGGTACATATAAATTTGGCGGAAAATATGATGTCATTCGGCCGGCTTACGCAACGCAATTAAGCTACACACATAGTGTAACTTTTTGCCGCGTTATCCCCGAAGGGGTCGCATGTGTCGAGTAGAACCTATTTATTTTTACAGGTAAGGGGGCCGGCCTTACGCCAACCACTTCAATTGAATTAGGGGTTTCCCAGCTCCCGAAGGGGCTGGTACTCATTTCTTGTGAAGGCTGTGTAACCTTGCCGGTATTTTAAATTTGGGGTTTGAAATAAACACCGAAACGGGAAATCATTTCTGACACCCTCGGTGGGATTCGAACCCTAGCTCACGGCATGGAATGCAAGCACTCTACCAACTTAACCATCGACCGGACTTGCTAAGTAAGCCGGTTTGCTTAGTAAAAAGCAAACAAATACTTCGTTGCTGGTTGCTAAGGACCGCAGTCCCGTACAAGCGTAACGTTTGCCCGCCGAAAAAGAATTACAAATGAAAAATTGTGTGTCGAGTCCCAACAATGCTGTAAGGGTTGCAATCAGCTCTGCTCTTTCACGTGTTGGCCACGTTGCCATGTCTGTATCGCCGTCCCTCTCCCCTGCACAGCCTTTACTCTCTCTGTCCCTGTCTCTCCTGAAAGCGACGTTGCCAGATGTGAACCAGTCACGTGGACAATACATGTAACATCAGACACGTCTGAATTTTCAATACAATTGTATATATCGATACCTTAAAGGTAAAACTGAATAGGTGACGTATTAAACTAACATGGGTTTCTCAGATAAATGCAACTTTTTTCCTATTTTCTACGAGAGAAAACACTAACAATAAATGAAAATCCTGTAGTTTAGGAGTTTTTCATGAGCACTTCCTTATAATCAGTTCATTTACTAGAAGTCATCTCGCTCCAATAAAATTATTTATCCACGATTTCTCAAATCAGTGAATCAGCACTTATTCATTTTACCTTTCGATAGTCCGGTCGATAGCTCAGTTGGTAGAGTGCTTGCATTCCATGCCGTGAGCTCGCGTTCGAATCCCACCGGGGGTGTCAGAAATGATTTCCAGTTTCGGTGTTTATTTCAATACCAAAAAAAAATACCGGCAAGACTTACTCAGCCTTCACAAAAAATGAGTGCCAGCCCTCCCGGGAGCTAGGAGACCCCCACTTCAACTGAAGTGGTTCGCGTATGGCTGGCCCCCTCACCTGCAAAAATAAATAGGTTCAACTCGCCACATGCAAACCCTTCGGGGATAACGCGGCAAGAAGTTGCACTATATGTGTAGCTTAGTTGCGTACCTTTAGGTTCCCACAATTCATATGAAGGATAAACTTCACGTTTCCTGAAAATTCTGATGAGCCCTTAGCCAGACATGGAGAGCAAACAGGAACTATTCTGATTTTACTCGTTTCGTGAGAAATTTATTTATTCAGATATCTGTACCCTTAGTACGAGTTGCAAAACTTGAGTAATGTAAAGTTTACGGAAAATATTAAAGCGTGATTTCTCCCGAAATCTGCCGTTTTTGTTTCTTACACTTGATGGTCTTAGCAAAAGAGTTACAGTGATGAAGAAAATCAAGTTCAAACAAACAAAAACGGCAGATTTTGGGGGAAATCACTCTTTAATAATTGCCGTAAACTTTACATTACTTAAGTTTTGCAACTCGTACTAAGGGTACTGATACATGAGACGCAAAACGCAACGCAACTAAGCTACAAATTTAGTGTAACTTCTTGCCGCGTTATCCCCGAAGGGGTCGCATGTGGCGAGTTGAACCTATTTATTTTTACAGGTAAGGGGGCCGGCTTCACACCAACCACTGCAGTCGAAGTGGGGTTTCCCAGCTCCCGAGAGGGCTGGTACTCATTTCTTGTGAAGGCTGAGTAAACCTTGCCGGTATTCTATTTGGAGTTTGAAATAAACATCGAAACGGGAAATAATTTCTGACGCCCTCGGTGGGATTCGAACCCCAGCTCACGGGATGGAATGCAAGCACTCTACCAACTGAACTATCGACCGGACTAGAAAGGATACGATTTGATTTTCATGGATTTTTGTTCCTGTTTTTTTTCCAAAGCCAGCCACATTTAATCTTGTCTACTGTCTGTGTTGGACTCGTCCTATATAACCCTCCATACCATTCACTTACGATATCTGTGGACTAGAAATTATTGTAACGAAAATGGGCATTGTATATCTGTTTCAACATAAAAAGAAAATAATAATAATTAGGCTGATTTATTTGGTGAGCGCTGTTTTTTGTGTATCACATCTCAAGAGCCCTCTGCAAGCTTGGTCGTCGCTGTAGAAAGCGCCAATTCTCAAGCAAGACTCAGTTGCTGTAAGACTGGACGGACCTTGTGATGACCGGTCTTTGGTAAAGGTTTCTGAATTTTTCAACACAGCCAAGAGCAAATTTGAAAATATAAATGGTAATTTATATTTTTTGTGCTCCGCCGGGATTCGAAACCACAACCTTTCATTTACGAGTCCGAAGTGTTAAACACCAGACTACGGACCGACATTTATTATGATTTGTTGTCGAAACACAAAATGCCGTTATTTCATATGACTATTCCTTGACTTATAGGTTGCTATGAGGCTGACCACCCATACTGTAAAAAATGGTTCACTTTGCCAATGTCACCCCTGTTTCAGGGAAGGTCGGCAAGAGTTTCGCGGCTTATGTTCATTTGAGATTGGGTTTTTATATTGTAGGCCCACATGCGGCATGTGTTAGCGCGAAATTATACATGTCTGCTTGTGGGAATGCGTTTAATGTGAATCTTAAATGATTTGAACTGAACTGAAATGACAGCTTAGATTTAGATTTAGACTATGGGTACCACTGCAACATTTGACAGGACTGCGACAAATGTGGGTTATGGTGTGTATCAATGCAGTGATTTGGTTTCTGCTCTTCTATGTTATTAGTCAATGCTCCATACTCTAAGCTCGGCTCTGTCCACACCTGCTCATCTCCCCGTAGCAAGCCGCGAGGTGGCGGCTTGCACACCTCACCTGACCCACTTGCTTTGTTAGCAGAGCCCCTGCCCCTCCCCTGGCTGCAGGATACCTCGTTACTGCTAGGCGATAATAAGCCAGAGCTAGCGCGGGTTATATGAGGCAGGATAGAAAGCTCTTGAAGCAGAACACAAGTGCAACAAATGATATAATATAATAATGATAATATTAGTATCCAGAGTCATAATAAAAGAAGAGCCTGTATGAAGAAGGTTATGACTCTGGAGGAAATGAAAGAAGTGTGTAAGGACAGAAAGAAAGGGCGGTTGATCTGTGATGTTGGCGGCTAGGGTTTTTTTTAAATAAGAATTTGTTTTCTGTTAGTTTTTTGATGTCCATACATATTATAATTTGTTGATTTTAAAAATGTAATTTGTTGTGTATGTTCCTTGACGTATAGGTTGGTATGCGGCTGACCACCCATGCTGTAGAAAATGGTTCACTTTGCCAATGTCACCCCTGTTTCAGGGAAGGTCGGCAAGAGTTGCAGGGTGTATGTCCACGTGAGATTCGTTTTTTTATATTGTAGGACCACATGCGGCATGTGTGAGCGCGAACTTGTGCATGTCTGTTTGTAAAAGTGTGAATACATCCAGTTATACAAACAAACAAACACTAAAAAATCTACAAAACATCTAAGTATAAAAATTAAAATTGATTCTTGGCATTCGCCGCCTACATTACAGATCAGCCGCCATTTTTATTTCCTTAAAGAAATCTGGATTCCTTATAGAAATTTACCGCCATCTTTATTTCCTGAAAGAAATTTGGATGGAATTACTTTGGATTCCTTAAAGAAATTGCAATTATTTCAGCTGTTTGGTTCCCCCTCTCCGAGTGTGTTAGCCACGCACGTCGAGCAATATTGTAATCAGTGGAAAATGTAAATAAAGTGCAGTAATTATACTGAGGAGACAGTCGGGTAGGAGCAACAATGTACCACAAGCATTATCTCTGCAAATAGTCCACAGTGGACAACGCTCCATTCACAGAGAAGCAACAGAGACTATAGAGGCAACTTGCTCAAGCCAGCTTAGAGAGTCTGTGAAGAAGATCTCAGCATGTACCTGCTGAGGTAGAAAATGAAATTGATAATTTATGTCGTGTATGATCCTTGACTTATATGAAGGTTGGTATGCGGCTGACCACCCATGCTGTAAAAAATGGTTCATATTGCCAATGTCACCCGGCAAGGACGGCAAGAGTTGTAGGGTGTATGTCCATTTGAGATTTGATTTTTGTGTTGTAAGTTCACATGCGGCATGTGCAAGCGCGAACTTGTACGTGTCTGCTTGTGAGAATGCGTATAATGTGAATCTCCGATGTAACATATCTTTGCAACTTAGATTAGATGCAAGTTTATTGAAGGATTCCTGTAGCTGACGCTCTACAGACGCGGGTGGACTGGATCCGTCTTCTCGTCACTGCTCCTCGGTCAGCTGGTTGTAAGGCAGCTGCCTTTCCTAGAATTTCAAATCTCAAATTCATGGGGCAAAGCGGCGGGTCGTTATCCTATCGGAGACGTGAAGAGATGGTCAGGAAGAGTAGCAGATTGAAGTTCAGAAGAAAGCGGAGAGTAGTAGTAAAGAGTCGGAAGTAGGAGAACAAGTGATTTATTCAGAAAGACATCTATTTATATCCCACAAAACAATACATTAAGGTATTTTATGAAATGGATAAGAACGAAAACTAGGGATGGAGCGAGAAATTCTCGGTCCAATTGGGACAAATCATTTATTCGATCAATTATTATTGGCGAAAATCACAGCTTCCCCGGTATTTGCGAAAGCGGACCCTAAAGTTGAAATTTTTTTTTTTATTAAAGGTCCACATTTCACATTACACATACCGAGACCGCTGCAATAATCGCAAACAATTCCAAAACAAAACCATCCTTTGAGGCTAGAAAAAAGATCCAATGCCTTGTTCGTTCAATTTCATCATATTGTTTGCTAATTATGTTTTTTTAGTACTTAGTAGTCCAGACTGACAATATTGTATGAGTGTATGTCACGTCTAATGTTGCTGTGTGTTGTTGTTGCAGTGGGGTGCTAGCGTAGCTCGCCCTCCGCGCCCCGCGCCCCCGCCCCTCCAGCCCGACAAGATTGCTGCCATGGGACGGAAGAAAATACAAATCTCCCGGATCACGGATGAGCGGAACCGGCAGGTGGGTCCCCACTCCTTATATAACTCTTTACAGCATTTTGTTTTTTTGTACTCAACAGGTTTCCCTGATTACAGTGCCCCCACGCACAGTGATTAACAAGCTGGGAGAAACTCTTTGACCAGGGCTGGAAGTCTCATCACCACGGTAATTCTTACCTACCGAATATCGGTAATATTTGTATGAAGACTGATCAGCTGTTCACTTAGGGTCATCTTCCATTGACAGGTCTTTATACAAATATTACCGATATTCGGTAGGTAAGAATTACCGTGGTAATGAGACTTCCAGCTCAGATGTTTAACCCTTTCACTGCGGGTGACACGCATAGGCATCGAGTGTAAACTTGCATACAGTGCGGCTGTCAGTCATAGACGTCATCCAACTTTGAACTTATCCCTGACATATGTGTTAAAGAATTCAAAAGTCTGCAGGTGAAATGTGCTAAACCTTTGTGATTTTTGTTCTTGAATAACTAATACCTGTGACTGTGCACATAGTTTGTTCACAAGTGTCGTCAATCAATTAAGGTAGGAAACAATAAATGTGCTCGAAAAAGTATTCCACACTGGGGGTATTCATATAGCCAGAATATTCAGAAGTGATATGGCTTAGAGATTCTATATTAATGTGAAATATATGTCAGCGAAGTTAAGTAGAGTCACACTCTGAGTTAAGGCATGTTGTGCCATGACATCTAATCTAATCTAATCTAATCTAAGTTGCAAAGATATGTTACATTGGAGATTCACATTACATGCATTCTCACAACCTGACACGTACAAGTTCGCGCTTGCACATGCCTCATGTGAACCTACAACATAAAAACCAAATCTCAAATGGACATACACCCTGCAACTCTTGCCGTCCTTCCCTGAGACAGGGGTGACATTGGCAAAGTGAACCATTTTTACAGCATGGGTGGTCAGCCGCATATCAATGCGGGATAGGGGTACATGAAAAAGATCATGCTGTCTGTGAAAAATGTGTTATTTGTTGACCATAACCTAAAAACGCCCTGTCAGTCATTACTATTGATAATAAAGACAATATGTACAGTGCCGTTTTGTGATAAATCACTAAAAATATAAATAAGACATGTCTTCAATCCCGACCTAAACGCACTTGCACTCTCTACGGCTCCAAGCTCATGGGGCAGGGCATTCTACAGCACAGGGCTGGCCATGCAAAAGGCTTTGCTTTATTAGATCATTTTGGAACAATCTATTACAATATAAAACAATAATTTTATTCATAAAAGTAGGAGAGTGCAGCTTTTTAACTTACCTAAATAAGAATTATGAAAGTGATGTTGAAGCAAATTGGTTAACATATTGAGTAGGTAAATTTGTTCATTCTACATCACATTTGTTGTGTGGATATTAGACGTACCGTTATAAGAGAACTTACATTATTCTCGATGTTTCATTAGCGACGTAGCCAACGTCTACAGGAGACACCCTCTCTGCACGACGACTGAGGATGAACTGGAATGAATGTTTGTTGTGTGTTTTCAGGTGACGTTCAACAAGCGCAAGTTTGGCGTGATGAAGAAGGCGTACGAGCTGAGCGTGCTGTGCGACTGCGAGATCGCGCTCATCATCTTTAGCTCCAACAACAAGCTGTACCAGTACGCCAGCACCGACATGGACAAGGTACACTTTGCTTCTCTTCATCTCTCCACTCCTGGACCTGCTGACACTTCTAACAAAGATCGGCGATGCCACAATGGCTTCCTCTTTATTTTCACTTCACCAAATAAAGGCAATTAGAATGTGTCTACCATCAGATGCGGCTAAGGCCCTGGTGAGTGTGTTTGTGCTGTCTCGGATTGATTATTGCTTAACACTTTATAGTGGTCAGCCGAAGAAGCAGTTCAACCGCTTTCATTCTGTGTTGAATTCAGCAGCAAGGCTCATATTCGGGATGTCCATATTCGCTCATATCACTCCGCTGTTAAGCCTGATTTTTGGATGTTTCCTTTTGAAATAATAGGGACTTTTTGCCAAACTACTAACGCAGGTTTTTCAGCCACAATGTCCTTTGGTATCCTTGGGCTTCTCCTGTCAATCTTTCCTTGTACGATAAGATGAAGTAGGCGGTATTTTTGATTCCTCATAACATGACTGAGGTACATCAGCTTTCTCTGCTTGATAGTTGGCAGAAGTTCTATAGTGGTATTCATGCATCGGAAGACTTCCTTGCTGGTGACCCGAACAAGCCAAGAGATCCCAAGCATTTTCCGTAAGACACTCATTCTAGTAATATATGGCACAATTTAGTGTCATATCTTTTAAACTAAATAATTCAAACACAATTATTTGAGAAAAACAATAATATGTCCTTTATAAATTATTTTTTGAATCATTTTGAATTACTCATTTGTCACATGAACATTTAGTTGTAATAATACTGTTAAATGTTGAAACAAAATGTCTATATTTGCTTTTATTATTTCATTTCATTCAAAACACCTGTAGATTCCTAAGTATCACATATCACTTGTGAAAAATAAGTGGTATTGACATTATTTTAGTAGGTATTGTCTAATTTTCATGAAAGAAAAATACTGTTGACCGGTCTAATGGTCATGAACCATAGGACCCGAGTTCGATTCGCGGCAAAATTATCATTAAATTTTCAGTATTTTCTCTTCGCTGGGTTGAAAAATTCATGTGCCTTTACAAAGACTGGTCACCAAAGATCGATCCAGCCTTACAGCAAATGGGTTTGCTTGAAAATTGGTGATTTTTTTATTTTTGTTCTTGAATGAGTAATACATTTGATTGTTGACATATGTTGAAGTGTCGTCAATCAATCAAGGTAGGAAATATATAAAAGTTGTGAAAAATGTACTTGAAAAATTATTCCGTACTGGGGGTATTCATATACCAAGAATATTCAGAATGGAAAAAGTATTTAAATTTATCCCTGACTATTTCATTTTTTCCCTGACTGTTGTGTCTTGTCCCTGACTGTTGCATCTTGTGTTGCAGGTGCTGCTGAAGTACACAGAGTACAACGAGCCGCACGAGTCCCTCACCAACAGGAACATAATTGAGGTACACAAAGTACGGCGCCATCTGCGGTGGTCGTAACGCAACGCCATGCAACGTTTGATACAACAATAACACGTAACACAACGTCCCGACATGTTCTGGACGCAATGTCCAACTATTATGTACAACAGTCACTGGGCTGCTAGAGGTTCCGTGAGATAAGGGTTAACCCATTACAGTAAAGGCATCTGCTTAACAAACAAACGCCCAAGTTTCAAGTCTAAAATTACTTCCTCTTTTAGATTTACAGACGTAAAATACTCTATTTATAAAAGGAAATAATATCCTGATAGAATCAAGTAAGAAATGTAGTATTTATAAACACCAATGCTACCATTTTGGTTAAAAAACTGTTTAAGTTTTTTACTAATGTTCAATTGGAATAAAGACATACATTTGAGTACAGTGTAAGGAATAGAAACTCCGGCCCGGCCCCTTGAAAATAAATATGTTTCACTCTCCACATGCTAAACCCTTCGGGGGATAATGCGGCAAGAAGTTACACTATGTGTATAGCTTAGATGTGTTGCGTTTGCGCAACAGAAGACTTTGCATACATTTAGCATTGTGGAAAGCATCAGAAACCAGCAAAGCTAATGTATTAAGATTAAAATGGGAGCTATAACCTCAAAACCTCACCCAGAAAGCTTAACCTCAAATTTGTGTGTTTTTATTGTAATCTTTTAAACTAACATACAAACAAAATAATTTCTAATTTTGATATTGTGTTATTTTTTTAGTTTTTTTTTTTATTTGATATTGTCTGTGAAGCATGGCTTGTCTTATTTACAGTTCAAAACAATCTGTCACAATTGACAGTTGATTTAAGATGGCGCCCGCCGCCATTTTGATGATATATTTTTGAATTTGGAACAGAGTGTTATTGTGTTGACAATGTTGCATCCTTGCCTCTTACATCAGGCCCTGCATTTGTGCGCTAATAAGTTTCTCACCCTTTTACTAATTTTAAGATTAATCTTAAGTTGCTAAACTCCTCAAGATTGTCAAAACACCAGTTAATCGAAGACATGAATGAAGTTGTCTAGGTCACATATGGGATGAGCCCACTCTGATATGATGCAGGGAAATAAAATATTTACATTAAATAGCACACCTACTTGTGAGATGCCACATTTCATATCTTACTCACTGATCCCTTGACCGATATCGATACAAATACGATACATCCTATGGGGCACAGTTGTCCGCAGTCCGGTCAAACACAACAGTGCCACCATTTCGTCTTAAAGTGATTGTTTGGTTACATACTATTTGATTCAAAGATGACCTTTCAATGAAATTGTCTTAAGAATCACAACACAATCTGAGCTAAGAAAAAAATGTAAAACACGATAATGTGAGAGTGGTTTTACATATTTTTAAAATCAATTTCCAGTGTTCATAAGACACATTGGTCCAGTGCACATACAAACATTACTCACGTGAAAATACCTCTGATGGACATACAACAAACAAGCACTAAGGGGACATAATGTTTTGTTAAAGTGCACTCCAGTATGAGATCCAGACAACTCAAATATTGCTATTCTAACAGTTTAATTTTGATGTTTTCAGTGTTGTATTAAAACAATTAAAGGCCGGTCTTATAAACGAGAGACCAAGTATCCGTAAGTATCTCGGATGGACGTTTACGGATTGATCTTACCGATGGTTGTCTTATAAAGCTTTTTTTACCATCTGTTAATTTTCAATAATGCACTCGTATTTTCTATGATTTTTTAAGTGTATTCATGAACATACGTCACCATTTGCTGTCAGAGACGAAACATAACCTAAAGTTTCTTGTGACAAATACGAAAACAACTAATACAGCCCATTTTCAATTAATTCTCCATCACTGTCGGAAGAAATTCTCTTCAACAGGACAGAGAGTAGAAGTCCAATGACACACAAAACTCACCGCAAAGAAACAATGCTTTGACAGCTGACCTAACCTCAAACCTTAACTAACCGGCCGGTATCTGCAATTAATCGCAGGGTCGGCTGTCGGTTTTTTGGAAATAAAATGGAAATAAAACTATATAAGACGAAAAATGTGATGTTTGTATTATATTTCGGTTAATTTGGTACGACATTGAACTTATGGATGTTTATAAGACCGGCCCTAAACTAATATTCTAAATTTTGACATTCTGAGGATCAGAAGTGCATCCCATATAACAGAACTGGTTCTTTCCCCAACTTCACCAACACTTGTAGAAAAAAAAAATCAAGGGTCAAATTTAGCTAGTCTAGAATACTTTTTTTATAAAAATATATTTATAAAGAGAAATGTAATTCACCTACCTGTTCAGGTATTATTAGAAACAAGTATTATTTTTCTACAAAAGAAACTACAAAAGTGTGAAAATCCTGTGGTTTAGAAGATTGTCATGAGTATTTCGTTACAGTTAGTTTACTTACTATGAGAAGTTACACGCAATAAAATGTTTTATCCACAATTTCTCAAATCAGTGAATCATCACTTATTCACTTTTACCTGTAGGTGGCGATTTGTAAAACAATGAGCTATTGTTGAAGTTGGACATTTGGTACTATTCTGTCTTACAATGCACCATTAAGTGTATTTGTGTTCAACACTCTGCTGTAACCGAGTATAAAACATTACATTTACTCACCTTAAACCCTGCAACTTTTGCAGACCTTCCCTGAAACAGGGGTGACATTGGCAAAGTGAACCATTTTTTACAGTATGGGTGGTCAGCCTCATACCAACCTATAATTCAAGGAACAAGACAACTCTTAATATAAGTACATTTTGTTATTTTTTTCTGTAATTTCTATTTCTTTAAATTGAAAATTGTATGAAATATACGACAGTACTCCTAAAGGCTGATTTAGTTTTCATACATTTTTTCAATTTACGTCATCAAGGTGCCATTTACGTAATGTTTTATAAGTTTGGTTACTGAGTTCTGTTGCATGGGTTGTGCTCAAGGCAGTCCCGGGCCTCCCTCCTCTTTACCTTGGGTCTTCCGCCCCCTGAGCTGTGTCCACTAACTGCAGGCGCTCACGAAGAAGGAGCACAAGAACGGGGTGATGTCGCCGGACAGCCCGGAGGCGGAGGCAGACTACAGCCTCACGCCGCGCACCGAGGCCAAGTACTCCAAGATAGACGAGGAGTTCCAGATCATGATGCAGCGCAGCGCGGTGAACGGCGGTCGGAGCAGCTACATGAGCGCCGCGCAGGTGGGGGCGTACAGCGAGCCCGGCCTCCTGCAGGCCAGTCCCTTGCAGCATGCCAGCATCTCGCCCAGACCCTCCTCCTCAGAGACAGACTCCGGTGAGTGCAGATCCTTACAACATCAACCCTTTGCAATGGAATGTCGACACGGTAAATTCTCCAGTAACTCGAGTGGCGATGTATAGTCGCTACTATGCGGGTCAACCTCATACCAGCCTTTAAGCCAAGGAATCTGTGAATGTGTTGGTTAAAAAAACTACAGGTCTATAAGCACAGGCTTCAGTCTACTAAAAAAAACATGTAAAAAAAACAATAACCTATGGACCATGGTCAAATCTCATTAGATTGATGTCAAACATCTGAATCGGGCCATGAGAGCCTAAAATCTTTAACCCTTTGCACTCCAGAATATTTTTTGTAAGACATACCAATAACTCAGATGTCCTTTTTTGTAAATTTACAAAAAAAATAGTTTATTTACTAAAAAAATAATAAAATAAATGTATATTGGTATCATGCAAATTGTCCATAAACCAATGGATAAATGTTTTAAATTATTTATTTATTAAAATTATAGGCAATTAATTGGTTGGTATTTTTAAATTTTATATTCTTTCAATGTAGGTACCTATGATATCTGGAAAAGCAATCTCTCTAATTAGATGAAAAAGAAATTTCTCAAGATGGCGACCTTACTTCCATTTTCTTTAATTATAATTTTTGGATATTTCTGTTCCAGTGTACCCCAACGTGCTGGAGATGTCCAATGGCTACCCGGGCTCAGCGTCCCCGTTGGGCGTGGGCGGGGGAACACCCTCCCCCTCACCGGGGCCCGCGCCATCCCCGCACGCCTCCCTGGGCGCGCCCCCGCGCCTGCACAAGCCGCACCCCTCCCCCCCCGCGCCCCCCAGGCCCCCCCAGGGGGCGCATCAGGGCCTGAGGGTGCTTATACCCCAGAGCATGCAGCCCCCGCCTGACGACCTCTCCTACTCAGAGGTAGATAAATATTAGTAATGACTGATGCATGGAAGTGAAGCATGGACAGTGAATGATAGCAAAATGAGTAAAGTATGTATGGTAGAAATGAAGAGTTTGAGAAGCATGACAGGAAAAACTCTGAGGGATA
Source organism: Agapetus fuscipes (assembly GCA_951799405.1). Lineage (NCBI taxonomy): Eukaryota > Metazoa > Arthropoda > Insecta > Trichoptera > Glossosomatidae > Agapetus > Agapetus fuscipes. The sequence goes on from OX637354.1 coordinate 13,815,022, forward strand.
GAGTTAGGAATGAAGGGGTAAAAAAAGAATGTAATTTGAAAGAGAATGTGAGAGATAAGGTACAAAAGAATGTGATGAGATGGTTTGGGCATGTGGAAAGAATGAATGATGATAGACTGACAAAGTACCTATATATACAGAGGAAGTGTGAAAGGAAAAAGAGGTAAGGGACGACCGAGAAAAGTAACCAAAACCCAGTTGCTGTAAGGCTGGATGAACCTACTGGCATGTGACTGTTCTTTATAGTATAACTTCTTGCTTGCGTTATCCCCGAAGGGGTCGCATGTGGCGCTTCGGGACCTATTTATTTTTACAGGTAAGGGGGCCGGCCTCACACCAACCACTTTCAGTTGAAGTGAGGGTTTCCCAGCTCTTGGGGGAGCTGGTTCTCATTTCTTGTGAAGGCTGAGTAAACCTTTGAGATCGAACCCTTGCTCTCGGCATGGAATGCAAGCATTCTACCAATTGAGCTATCGACCTTTTTACGAGCTTGGTCGACGTCGCTATAAAGCGCCAATTCTCAAGCAGACCCAGTTGCTGTAAGGCTGCTGGATAGACCTTTGGTGACCGGTCATTGGTAAAGGTTTATGAATTTTTCAACCCAGCGAAGAGCAAATTTGAAAATATAAATGGTATATTTTTTGTACTCCGCCAGGATTCGAACCCACAACCTTCCATTCAGAGTCCGAAGTGTTACCACTGAACTACGGACCAGTCACTGAACTACGAACCAATGTAATGAATGAAGCCGTTTATGTCTAGTTAAGCAAGTATATCATAAGAAGCATCCATAACGAGCTGATATTTGAGTGCTGTCAGTGTATTTTGCACCCACCACTGTCTAACACGGCGCTTGTTGTATGCTCTGTTGCAGACTCCCTCGCTAGGCTACAGCAGTCTAGCAGGCTTTGGGCCGCAGGACTTCAGTATGAGCACGGACATGGGTCTGCTGCCCTGGGGCCAGCACCACCTGCAGAGCTCCCTGCAGCATACGGGGTAACCACGTCAACATCCCTACATCTCTGTTGTTAGCAATCATGGTGAAGAAGACCTATCTATTCTGTGCAATCTAGAGCCACTCCGCTACCACTTGTATCAAGGTGTGATCAGGAATGTTTGCGCAACCAAGACTTCTGTCATTGAGTAATAACATAGAGGAGCAGAAACTAACTTAACGCATTGATACATACTATAGCTGACATTTCTCTCGCTTTTGTCAAACGTTGCAGTGTCATATGAAATAAGGCCAGTTTGTCCAAATCCATTTTGTGTTTCGACACCTAATTATAACACATGCCATCTATAATCTATAATCTATAATCTAAGTTGCAAGGATATATTCATTCAAAGCTCTCAGATGTATGCCCACAAACAAACACGTGTAGTTCGCGCTTACAAATGCTGATTGTGTACTTACAAATAAAATTCAAACCTCAAATGAACATAAGCCCCACAACTTTTGCCGACCTTCCCTGAAACAGGGGTGATACTGGCAAAGTAATATCTTAAAATAATGCCCTTTTCCTTTAAATTCATCAATTTTAGCGATCACAATATTTATAACGCGTGTCATCTGTCAACTGGCAGCCATTATTATTCGCAATAGTACCAACTTTCTAGGATCATTTTTACATTTGCCTGAGTTCTTTTGTACACATGAAAATGCAACTGTAAAGTTCTTTGTTCTCTTTCTTACTAATGATCATTTTCGTAAGTAGGTTAAAACAGATATATAATGTCCATTTTCGTTAAATTCATTTCTAGTTCGCAGATATCATAAGTCAATGGTGCTACCTTTGCCCATCTATCCAAGATTGCTACCCCAGTAGAATTCTAACCTTGTTTGTTTGTGTTTCCAGCTTACCGCAGTTGTCAGTGTCTGGGGGCACGCCGCCCCCGGGTCACGAGGGGGGCAGCCCCTCCCCCTCCCCATCCGTGCGCATCAAAGCGGAGCCCGTGTCGCCCCCCAGGTCGGAGCCTCAGCGCCTGCAGCAGCATCACCAGCATCAGCACCACCTCAACACCCACCACCACACACACCTGCAGGCCAATGACGGTGAGCTTGAGACACTGGGCAGAGAGTCAAGCCGAGCATTTTTTAGTCTTTTTTTTTATTGGCAATGGGAAATGCAATTCACCAAAATATTTTTACCTGGGCTGGAAGTATCATCACCACGGTAATTCTTACCTACCGAATATCGGTAATATTTGTATGAAGACCTGTCAATCCAAGATGGCCGCAAGTGAACAGCTGATTAGTCTTCATTTTTTACAGCATGGGTGGTCAGCCGCATACCAACCTATAAGTCAAGGGACATCAATAAGTCAGGATCAAAATAATCCATAGATGATCCACAGACCATTGTTTTTCTGTATGGAATTCACTTAGGTTAAGGGGGCAAATGAGCCAAGGATTTACTGTTTGCGAATAACAATTGGCATGAACTTACTATTTGCCTAACATGTTTACTTTTAATTTACATTTTAAGTTTCCATTCCCGCCCACTAATCAACTGCACCGATTTCAGTTTAAAATCTCAAATATCAGCATTGCGCTTGTTCCCAGGCTCGGTGTTGTCGTCCAGCCTGTCCTCCCCCATGGGCGTGAGCGGGGGAGGGGGAGGGGGCGGAGGCGGGGGGGGAGCAGAGTACGAGCAGCCTCACGCCAAGCGGGCGCGCATCTCGGAGGGCTGGGCCGCATAGCCCCCACTCGGCCCCCCACACTCCTACTACTCCAGCATGGAGGCTGCGCGGGGGCGACACATGATGGAGAATCCGCCCCCTCGCTTCTGAACACAACCCGCAACGCCTCTCTCCTCCAAGTCCTGTCCACAAGAGAGTTCACCTTCTTCCTGAGGATTGACGCCGAAGAGAATCGGAAGGAGCTCTCTGTATTCAAAGCGTCTCTCCACTAAACCCTGTCCACAAGAGAGTTCACCTGCTTCCTAAGGAACCTGAAGAGAACCTTCGAAGGAGTTCTATGTGCCCCCCTGTCTTCAGACACAACACATTCTGCTCAGATTATCTATAAATTACTTGACAAATCAGAAAGCTTCTCTCCAGAGAGTTCACCGAAGAAAATTGGAAGAAGTTCTTTGTATGCCTCTTTGGGCCATTTCCGATACAACACATTCTGCCCGGATTGTCTGACTGTGTGAAAGCTTTCATACATGTCTTCTTCATCATATGACTTCCGAACGAGCACCGGATAGAAGAAATCACAAACAAACTGGTTACGATTATGGCAGAATGCTCCTAGTGTGAAATGGCTGTTCCTGTTCTCCTGTCTCCTGTCTGAAGATTGTATCTGGAGCCATTTCCCCTGTATTGTCTAAGGAGGATGTATTATGCTGTACATACTAAGTGTGGAGAGTGTACAAAATATACTTGATGTCAGAATGAAAGTTACACGCTGAAGAAAAGAAGCATTTTTCAAAAATGGAGTGAGCGTGAAAAGAGTTATTCACAGGTGAGATTGGAAACATGAATTAACTTCAACCTGGATGGGAGATAAAAAATACATGGATGTGAATTAAAGAAGAGAAACGTTGGAGTGTTGGACGAGTGGTTGTTGGGACAGTTGGTGTAAGGATGCTGCTCTGTTGGGTGCTGACGACCAGCCAAGCAAGCTTTTACCAAAATGGTGCTGCAACCAAGTTGCGTAAATTTTCCATCTTTCAAGAAACACAAAACGATTGTGACGCTAGAAAAAGAATGTGTGTCGTAGCAAGTTGGAACTCTAACCATGTGTTGAGGGATGTACTAGCTTAGGGTATAACTTATGTGAAGAGATATTTTTCGCATTTTGGTACATTTGTATTTATATAAATGTCGACATGAGTAAGAAATTAAATATGTGGTTGTACCAAAGTAAAATTAATTTATAATGTTTTTTGTTGTAATGTATAAATGTAGAAATTTCGCACGTCACGTAGCCGGGATGTTTAGGTTACACCTCACGCCGCATGCGTCCGTGTGGCGCAGGGCATCTGTTCCGTAGTGGCTTGTGCAATTTCAAAATGGCGCCGCGTGCGTGAAAACTATTTTTAAAACATAAAAAGTGAAATGAATCAACTGTTTTAAAATAATGTGTGTCGTGTGATTGGATTATAAATTGTGTGTGTAAAGAAAGTATAAGGTGGATCTACCACTGTTTGTGCCATTTAATCTTAAATTGTTTTGACAGCTGTCAAACTGGGTGCATGTCTATACCATTGCCAATGCAACGTTAGATGCGTAAGAGATGTGGATGATTGTTTATGGTTTCGTTTTTAGAAGGAGATAATAAAAAAAAACACAAGCTTTAATGTTCTTATGACAAAAAAATATTTAAAATCGCACCAAGGCACATTGTTAGACTACAACTGTAAGATAATAAATAGAATATATTATACGATATTTCTACATCAAACATGCATATATATACAGCAGATATTACATATATATATTTCACAGATGATAAAAGTAAAAAGTAATTGCAAATGTTTTATGAAAAACTGTTAGATAAATGTAAATTACGCAAACAAGTAAATAATGTACGTTCACACTTGCCTCCAGTGCACTCATTGTAAGATAACCCAGCTGAGATATGGGCGGCCGGAAAGTCAAATACCTCAAGAGCCTTGTGCTTTACAGGCAAAAATTAATCTTACGCACAATGTACGAAAAGTCTTATTTTCGCTTGCAAAAAAACAAGAGCACTCAAATGATTTTGCTTTCCCGGCCATGTGTCTCCCACATCTTGGTATGTTTTTTATTTGAACAGTTTCCTTGTTTGCTCTTCTCTTAGTGTGCATGAGAAGACGTAAACTCACACATGCGTAATTATTAAATGTTGACAATTAAAAAAGATTTTTATACACTAAATCCTGTTATAAAAAGAAAGTTATATACATATTACCTTACGTACGTATAAAGATACTAATTAAAACTAGAATTTATCAAAAAAATATATATATTGAATGAGATCCTTGTCCTATATTTTTTCATCTTTGCATTAAAATATTGATAACGCAAATTTTATATGAAGAAAAAAGAGTTTTGAGATAAATATAAAATACTTTAATCGTTACGTCATTACAATAATATATCAGGGAGAATTTTCAGGGTTTGAAGAATATGAACCAACTCGAAATGTGCGTTAGAAATAAAGGTTTAATTTTGTTTTTTCAATATTTCTGAAAAGATTCCCATTTCATGAAGCAACACGAGTACAAAACTAAACAACTTTTTTCAGAACAATGTGCGCGCTTTCATTGGATATTTTTACATATACTCGCACGTACATATACATAATGTCCACTTTATACAAGATAGAAGTAAGTCCTGTAAAAACAAATAGAATTGTATGTAGAAAAGACAGAAATTATTGATTAGAACAAAGTACAAAACTAAGCCGCAATGTTACTGACAACTGACGTAAACACCTATACATTCTTAACAAGAAATCCAAAAATAATTAACTTCATTTCTTTCTGAATGTCCTTTCAGCTAAAATTCAATTTAGTCATCAAACTCAGTACCTATTATACTCTTATTTTTCCTGGGAAGTTCATACATTCAAATATACAGCTACTAAATCTGCAAAAGAATAATAAATTAATATTTGTTGACATTTGGTTTGCCAAACTTTACTCTCAAGATGTAGTGAGCAATTCTCAACCAGAGCTTGAGGCTTACAAGGCCGGCTGACACTGGAGAGTTTCTTTCCGGAATCTGTTGCCGTAATCGGAGCTGGGGCATCCGATGTTGATGAAACTGTTTATAACACATCACATTGAAGAAGCCCATCGCAGACATGGGGGAAACATCCGGAAGCTCCACCTCCCACAGAACACAGCAACAGATCCAGTATCTTCCCACTAACACAGTGTGTTTGATAGAATGAGAATTTTCTCTGAAACAACAAAATATTATACTTAGCGGATACACAAATCTCTGAGAATCGAATGAATAATAGTTAATAATTTAAATATCTTTTTTTTAATGTAACCAACTTTTGAAACTCAGTTTTCTTTCCAAAACTGACGTCCTTGTCAATGTCAGTTCCAGAGTGTCAGTAGTAATAATGCCAGTGTTTTTTGCTTTCTCATAATTTTGTCAACGACAAATCTGTGAGTAGATTTGCTTTTGCTTTCGGCTGATGTCGGATATGTTGTTCATTTACATTTACACTTTTAAACCAATAATTTGTGCCATTTTCTCAGTATTGTAGATATTGTTAGGAGAAATTAATTGAATAAGAGACCTAGAGTTGGTCAGGTTGACAGTTGTGTCTCATGTTATGCTTCAATGCTGTAAGCTAGTTTGATCTCCACTAATATTATACACAACTCTATAGTTTCATGTCCCCTCCCAGTACAGTTGATGTCCCCTGATGTAGGAGCCTCTTGGGAAATTGTGTGAGCTTTCACTGTTGAATGTCCTCCAGCATGTGTGTGTGTGTGTGTGACCTGTCCTCTCTGTGTGTATCCCCTCACCCTATAAGCTGCAGTAGCACTTTATTTCCTCATTGTTTAGCTAACATGTATAGCTGAGCTGACAGATTTGTTTTCATCCACGCAATATCTACGCTTAATGCCGTAGCGTTTTTTTAGTTGTCGTTCCTATGTCCGCTAAATCTTGATTCAAAGCAACAAGTTTGTCAATAGTCATTTCCACGTTCCGCCATCGCCAACATTAAAAATGTTTGTTTCTTAAAATAAAAGTTGGTGCTCTGATTAAAAAGATTTAATCAGATTTTAAATTTTACAAAAGCAAGAAACAATGGTTTTAATTTGGATGTCAGGAAGGAAGTGAAGTGAAGAAGAAGGTTCAATACTACCAACATGAGGTTAAACAGAATTATAAATGTATTGACATATTTTACCTAGCAGTATGATTTAGCAGAACACGAAAAAAAAAATATATATATATACACAGATGTCAATACCTCCTGTCAAATATTTGACATAAAATCAATTTTGCTAACAGATGACTCATATTGAGCGAATCGTTCTTTCAGGGTAATATTGAAATCAGAGTTAGTCCACCTTGTTGGACATTTACCAAAGATACTTTTGGTTAGGTGTGTCAGCTGTATCTGCATTAAGCTTTTCAACTTGTTGACTCTTCTTTTGATTATTATTACTGCTTTTGATGGCACTAAGCCAGTCGTGAACCGAAGCACCAACTGTGATCCAAAGGAGTGAGCCTCCAAGGATCAGGACTCAGTCAAGACTCGCCCAGTTGTGCGCCGGAGCACCAGCTCTGATTCAAGGGAAGTGAATCTCCGAAGTGCTCAGTACGATACTAATTTATTGAGTTATTGCTTCCTCTTTTTGTAATACAAAAATCATATGCACCTATTCCTCTTTTGGTGACTTCAATAATTACATAAACCTGGAGAGCTCCATGTTTAGAAAATATAAGAATCCTTGAAATGCTACAGCAGTGAATTTTTTCTTACACATTCTTTCCTGACCTGTGCAATTTTCGCAGTATAAAGATCATTGGCAATTTTAAATAACAAAATGATGTATGTATATACATAAATTTAGCTACCTTCCTATAGTTCTAGAACACTCTATGATATTATGAAATGTCAGAAAGTATTTTTAACAATTACTTTCGTTATCCAGGGGTGGAAGTCTTGACAACCGTCGATAGATCTTACCGTATCCATTTGAAGATAGGACGGAAAAAAGCATGGCAGTGTTTCAACAGCTGATCCATTTTTTATACTGTCCTATCTTCAAATAGGTGTAGTAAAATCTACCGGTGGCCGTCGAGATTTCCACCCTAGTTATCGGATGGACCGAGCTAGATTGGTCATAATGTTTTCTTATTTGAGGTACTTACTGACCTCTGATCCATGTGAGATTTCTTGTTGAATAATTCTCTTGCTCTTAGGTCCTTTCTGACAAGTCAGGGTTTCTCTTACTTACATTATATATGTGAAGCGCATCATCAGGGCAATCGCAAAAAGCAACTACCTCCATTTTGTCTTTTAAATTCTTCATCAAGGAGATATCGTTGACACAACCATAGCTGAAATTAAAATTCATATTGTTTCATGTATCCTGTATAATGTTTTCAATGAATCTTTGAAGAAGAATGCGATTCAACAACCTTTTTTTGCCTGCCGAGAAACAGATATTAACATCATGAATTAATAATTCATTGTTTTTTACTTTAATGAATTATGAATTAACAATTACTTAGCAAATGACATTTGTTGAATCAGGTACAAAGCTATTGGCAAGGAGCCAGATGAGACTCAGATCCTCATTGTTTTTATTTCAAATACGCTAGTCAAAGTTAATGTCTTGACGTCTTGATATTGTTCTACTCCTTGCAACCATTCTGAAGGCGCACACAACACACAGAATTCTGTAACTCTGTCCGAGTGAAAAACTGTCCGCAGCCTAAATAATAAATTTCTGGGGATTTTTTTAGTGAGCACTGTTTTTGTGTGAATCACAGCTCAAGAGCCCTCTGCATGCTTGTTCGTCGCTAATCTAAGCTGCAAAGGTGTGTAACATTGGGGATTATAAAATAACTCACTCGAAATTGATTGAAGTGCTCATGATGGCTCCGATCCAACTTCAATTTTGAATTTTAAATCTCAATATCAAGTTTAAATGCATTTTTAACAATATCTTGCTTACCTATTATGTGAATGTGCCTTAGGTCGTGTTCTGGAAGTGCGCTTCAAGCACTCACACACCGTCCGAGGAGCTCATCGTAAGCAAATATTATTAGCTATGACGTCACGCACGACAGCAGGGCCGTTTGCTATTTTTGCTTATTTGCGAAGGTGGGTCAGTTTAAGCATTCGTAACTTCACACCAGTGGCTCATACCGGTCCACTGACAGTTGACAGCTAACCTCAACAACACAAATATAAGGCACAATTATTCATGTTAAATAAGGGATTCCAGCTATCAAAAGCTTTTCATTAATTGAAAATTCTGCTGGAAATATTAGAATCATGGCTCAATAATGCGTTTTGAGATAAATCTGCATCCGTTCTGCCGAGCTTTGACAGCTGCTGTCTGGTTGACATATGAAATTCGCTTATGATCGTTCGGGGAGGTTTGCGATCGAGCTACCCCCCCCCCCCCCCCCTACGATTTTTACTGTAAGCGTTCAAAGTGATCAAACTAGCTCCCCGAACACGGCCTGTATGGGATGCACGCCCCTGCTAGACTACGGACCCTATGGTTGTAATGCACTTGGAGATAGCTGTATTTTGCCTGACTTTGATGGTGTCTTCTGCGGCCTTCCATTGCTAGTGAGATGTTAGTTACGTGACATGTGGCTTGGGACAGGCTCAGGGTTTTGCGGTACAACAATTCTTTATAATGAGGTCGCCTCCTATCAAAAAAATATAAACCGCACGCCGACAATAATCAATCCTCGTCTGAAACTTTTAAAGTTTAAAAAGTATTTTGGAGTGTTTGTTGAACGAACTACAAATTACAATTAACTTCAAAATTGATAACACTTTTTGTATCTTATTAGATGATAGTGGGGAACTTACATGAAGACTACAGGGGAAAAACAAGGAATGTTGACAAAAATAAAAATAAAATACATTTGTAAGAAAAAAAAGTAAAATCTAGTGGCATCTGTGTGTATCTAAAACTCTGCAAAAATTTGTAATGCAACAACAGTCGCTGGAGCTTTATGGCGGTATTTCCGGTTCTTTGTGACAGGCAATAACCATGATTTAAAATTTATAATTTTGATTTAGGTACTCATAATTTTCTATAACTGACATTCTTGTTCTTCCCCTGTAGTCTTCACATATTTAGGCATTTTGTTGGCGTTGTAGCCAATGTCTTCAAGAGACACACCCTTTCTGCGCGACAATTACGGATAAACTTATTCCGATACTCAAATGACAATTTTAAATATTATTACGCACCCTCGAGCGTAAGTTAATTCACCCGTAAGTTCTCCCACAACAGTTCATCAAATATCTTAAAAGTGTAATTAATATTAAAGTTAATTACAATTTGTAAATCTGTCAAACTACCATAATTTCAGATTATATTTTATTTTGTTCAAACATTTTGCTTGATTAGATTTGCAGTAATTTTTCAAAAAATGTCTTGAGAAAGTTGTTATTCTAAATGTTGATAGCGTTAGGACTGAGATTGAAGTAAATATTCAAGTATGTCAGTTGTTAGAGACCTACATGGTGTTAACTGAATGGAATTAACGGCGCCATCTTGTAAATACTACTTTAGATAGTATAACGTTAAGTTAGCTTTGTTGTTTAAGTTCAAGTGCTAAGTTAAAATTAAAAAGTAAATTTGTTTCTATGATTATGTCGACAAAGCACACTCAAACTGTTAAGAAGTATTTTGTTGAAGAAAAACAAAACAACGGGGATTGAATTTACCAGGTTGTAGGTCCGAGTATCACAAAAACACTCTTTTTCAACTGTCATTTACTTATGTTCAGTTAAAAATCTTGGTAAAACAGAAAGTGTTTTTACTGCGCGTCAACGTTGCATACTTTGTATTTGAATGACTTTGACGTTATTCAGTTGTCGTCGCAATGAGTTGTTGCTGCTTTACGCATTATCTAGCAAAAAAATGTCTCTGTGGAAACATTTTTAAAAGCACTGTTCCTTGTATACAAGCAATGGTGTTTTAGAACACATTCATAAGATTTTTCAGTAAACGTTTTAACTTTTATAGTTTAAAATTTTGAAGGAATTCAAAAACACTGTTTATTTTCACACAAATATATTTAAAAAGATTACAATCTTTAGAGTAAGTTACAAACGCGTTTTCGACCTAGAAGGTCATCATCAGGTTTTAACTTTTGATTGAAAAATTGCATCAAATAAAAATTTGTAACAAAATAAAATGCGACGTCCGGTCGCAGTGACAGATCGTTGCATCCTGGTAGCAAGGATGCTCTGTTTGACAGGTGTAGACATGTTTAGTGCAACATAGCTATCTACACAAGATGGGGACGTTTTAACGCCTTTACGAGCATTAAAAACGCTTCCTGTTTGACGAAGCCTTAAGCTTGTAGGTCTCTTGCAACTCAACAAGTCAATTACAGTTAAATAATAATTGAAATATATTAGTGGACTCGTAAAAATGATTACAAATCATTGTTAAGTAGGCTATCTTTCTTCAACGTTGAAAATTTCACATGCTCCATGGTTTACAGTAGTGCTAGCACTGATGCATGTTGATGAATTTCAGTTACACATTATTATAATGATTAACCACCTAGATCTGCATCTCCTGGCACTCTGTGTGTGATGTCCCTTCTTTGTAATGTAGGTTTCCAATGTGGCATTTCTGAGTTATCTGTTGGAATGTAACAGCTCTGTCAAGTTATTTGCTGGAATGTAACAATTCTCTAAAATTATTTGTTGGAATGTTACAATTCTGTCAAATTATTTCTTGGAATGTAGCAATTCTGTAAAATTGTGTGTTGGAATGTCATAATTCTATCAAAGTATTTGTTGAAATGTCACAATTCTGTCAAATTATTTGTTAGAATGTGAAAATTCTGTCCAAATGTATCACTTCCATCCCAATCACGATCAAAATGTAAAGTTTCTGTCAAAATCTGTGTTAGAAAGTTACTTGCTGACTAAAGTGTCAGTTGTGTGACAGTTCTATCAGACTGTGTTGTCAGATTGTAAAAGTTTTTTCAAATGTAACATTTATAAACATTGCGTTAACTCCTCTTGATTTAGTTGGTAAATATAAAAAAATGTGTGAAAACTTAATCCCTCATTAGGGCTGCTGTTATATCTTCTATGCATTTTACTATTTATGCATTCAGGGGAGTGTACTCAAAGTTTTATTCTTGGATAAATGTGCAATTTTATCAAATCATACTCTCAGAATGTGAAGTTTCTGTGAGTATATTTTGATACTTCAAAGGTAAAACTGAATAAGTGACATATTAAGCTAACGTGGGTTCCTCAGATAAATGCACCTTTTTTCATATTCATTTCTACGAGAGAAAACACTACAAAAGTGTGAAAATCCTGTAGTTTAGAAGTTTGTCATGAGCACTTCCTTATAATTAATTCACTTACTATGAGAAGTCACACCCAATGAAATGTTTTATCCACAATTTCTCAAATCAGTGAATCAGCACTTATTCAGTTTTAACATACTTGTTAGTATCAGGCCCGCCTCTGTTGGGAAGTGAGCATTGCTGTCTCTGTCCTCCTGTGTTGCTATGAGTTGTTGGTGTGAGTTGTCCCGTGTTGTCTGTCCTACCATATCTTCATCCACTGTAGCTGCCTTACTTACAGTGCCTATTGAATGTGTATTGTACCGTCTATGTACCACCATACACACCATGTGATCTTAATCTGCCCTAATGAGCGTAGCTTGTACTTTGGTTAACGTAAATTAAACAATGTCTTGTAAATATAAAGCGACACAGCAACATGAAGAACTATAAAAAAAATATTACAAATGGTATTTATATTTAGAGCTCCGTATCAATTTTGTAAGGGAAATAGATTATTGATATTTTTAGATGGAAAATGAAATCTTTGCTATTTTTAACAGAAATCTATTAATTTTGTTGATGTATTGCTGTTGTGCTGATGGATAGTTCTGACTTTGTGAACATTTTATCGAGTATGGAAGCTTAGATAAAGTTCACATTTACAAATTTTAACTTTCAAAATTAGTTACACATGTTTAGCATATTAGATGAACCGTTGTGGGAGAACTTACATTAGTCTCAATGTTTCAAATGGTTTCTGCACGACAATAGAGGAAGAACAGCATCCTGCCACAATGGTTAATCTTATATCTGAAAATCTATCTTTTTTCTTCATTGTCTAGCTACTTGCGTTACAAAGCACATGCATTACTATGGGAAGAAACTGAAATACTCAATCAAAACCTTGTATTTTGAACGATGGTTAGACCTTCTACTTCTTCTTGTGCTTCGTCAGTGAAGATTAGCAATCATTATAGCGATATTGTGTTTCTTCCAAATCCCTGTCTCAGGTTCTTTAACAAAGAAGTTCTTCCCTGTATGATGAGATGCAGGAGTGAATACTTCTCATTTTTCATTAATCAAACACATACTTCACTGTATTAAGACTAGTTAACTCATTAAAGTTCACTGAATCTACTCTTCTAGGGAACAATCTAGATTGATTTGTGTGTCACAGATTTTGCCGTTCAGTTCAGTTTTCTTGTAACGGCACTATTGACTTATTTTTGTGGCTCTGCTTTCCCCCAGCACAACGGTGACGTAATGAATTATATTGTAGCCGTACGCAATCCTTATACGTCATAGAACTCACTAAGTAATGTTATCCTCGTGAAATTGAAGATTATATTTGTATGTAGTACCTACCTATGTGTAATGAAATGTCAATTCCGCATCACTTCCACAAACAGCAAACTAAGCTATGTAATGTTATATGAACTACGGATATATTCCCAATGTAAAACACATAACCTCAAAAGCAGCTGTCAAAATCAAATTGAAAGCAAACACATTGAAACTAGATTTAAATAACTGAAACAAGACAAAACACTATTTGACAGTTGAACAAATCTATATGGGTCTTATTTTTTCATAATTATATCGTTTGAGAATAGAAAGAATTTTTTCTTACAAAACAAGATGAAAATGCTTTTCTATATGTTGAGTTTGAGGTTATGTTTTTGTTTTACAGTAGAAGAATATAGTGTCCTTATCGTAAGTCATTTAAAAAAAAAAAATTATGGAAATGACAGTAGTAGGTAATATTATAATCATTTTTTTTATGAAATTTGTATTTCATTTGTTATTTTACATTTGATTGTTATGGAAATTGGAATATTATCTGCGTTTTTTTTTATCTAGGCATGCTTTTTCTATTGTGCATACATACAATGGACTCGGTAGAAATCTGGATTTAGAACCATTTTTCTCAGCGGGAAAATGTGACACTTGTATGGGACTACAGCCCTTATCAACCAGTAACGAAACATTTGTTTGCCTTAGCAATCCGGCCATATGACATCACAATTTTGCTGTCTATGAAATTTGTGCCGAGTCCATTATGAAGTCGTGAGGTAGACAGTACTTAAGGGAACAATATTTGTTTTAATTTTTTTATGTCAAAAGAATATTTTTGTGTTTTTTTATTTCTAGTCTTTACACCTATTTTTATTTCTTTTCTTTATTCATTCTTTAACCTCTTCACCGCCATCATCAAGTCAAGTGAAATTAAATGCAAAATTAAAAACAAGTATTACAATATATTAGCGTTAGGTAAAATGAAAAAAAAAATATTAGAGGTTTTTGTAAACTGTTGAGAGAATGTAAATTTTTAAAATAAATAATTTGAACACTGAACTATTTTGTAAAATTAAAAAAAAATGTCACCGGCGTAACCTGCGTAATTGCAGATTTAAAAAAGAATATATTTGACAAATACGTAAATGATTGTTACGTAAATGTGCGTAAACGTAAACCTTAAGATAAATGACCACTTAGTTAACAAAGCACTCTAGAGAAATTTATGTGAGAGAATATATTATGTATTTATATATAATGTGTAAATTTACGTCGATGTGTTGATGGTTCGGCTGTTGGTGTTACTCGTATAAGTGTGCGAGCGATACATTCATGCGCGCACACACACACACACAGATTCCATACCTATATATATTCACATAAATAAATTCAACTAAAAGTGTTACTAAATACTAAAAAAAACCTTTGTATATTATTGGATACATATTTTGTATTTGTAAATATATAAAACAAAAAAGAATGCACATAATTGTGGTAAATGAAAATTACAAAAAATGAAAAAATAATTGTCAAGGAAATGAAGTTGAGGAGACGCAAAGAGAAGAGAAGAATATTTAGTATTACATTATGTTTTCTTCATTTAATCTTGCTTTATATATATATTTTCTCATTTAAGAAAAATAAAGATACAATGTATACTTTGTATATTATACTTTTAGTACATTAAAGACTAGGAGACGTGCGTAAGATACATTTTTCTTACGCACGTTTTTATGAAATACATTTTTAATAATACTCATTAAAGTTTGTTTGCAACCAAAATCGTAACATTTATCAGTGCAATATCGATAAAAAAAAACTTAAGTTTGTTTGTATTGTATCTTTTTATTAGAATTCAAAAGATACGTCTCGCGTCGCGTAAACGTTATATCTTTTTATTGTGTTGACTCATGTAATCATAACGTTGTAGGTGTTAGCGGATACGTTAAGTTAATATTATTGTTTTATTGTAAGTCTTGGTGCGTGTCGCGTGCACAGTCAGTGGGCAGTGTGCGTCGTGCGCCATGTGTTCTTTTTGTAATCTGTCAGTTGACTTTACTTTGGTTTCTTAGACTGGAATTGCGATGGATATGTTAGAGTGGTTATAAATTATTTTGATGAATTTGTTTGAATGAAGTATACTTATAATAAAGAGTTGGATGTCACCTTGGATGTTTTATTTCTTTCACTAAACACTTCAGAAGCGCTATTCTGTTAGCTTCCTTACACCTTTGATATCAATCCAGGTCTGAGCTTGCTAGCGCTTGCTTAGTAGTCGGGGTTATAGCCGCGGGGGCCAAGAGGGCTGATCTATCTAGCGTGTTTCGAATGGAACAACGTTGGTTCGATCCCCGCTTGGGTCACTTGACTTTAACTTTGACCCTGGTTCAACAGATGTTATTGGGTAATTATTATTTAATAATTCATTAATAATAAACAATAATGAATTATTAAATGATGATATTAATACCTGTTTCTGGCCAGGCAGAATAGGCTGGTGAATTGCATTCCTCTTCACAAAAAAAATAAATAATAAAGAACTCCATAGATAAAAAATCACAGTACACCTTATTTTTGGACACAAATCGCTATCTCGTCGCCTAAAAGTCGTAAGGAATTTAGCAGAATAGTGCTTCAGGCTTTCTTACAGTTGACAGGTCCGTGATTTATAGGTTAACTCTTCAGACTCGTAATCGGAAGGTGTGAGTTTGATTCCCAGCACTAAAAAATATTTATGTTTTCAAGAATGCTCTTGGCTAGGTTGAAAAATTCATTGCCTTTACCAAAGACCAGTCACAAAAGGTCCATCCATCCTTACAGCAATTGGCTCTTACTTGAGAATTGACGCTTTCCATAGCGATGACCAAGCATGCAGAGGGCTCTTGAGGTGTGAATCATACAAAAAAGCAGCGCTCTATAGGTAGGTGACTTCACACAGATTTATTTTTTGAGCCAAATCCATTGTGCATCTACTCACTGAATTGTATTTTGCAGTTGTTACTCTTTTCTTCATCAATCACAGATTTCCGATCGTCAACATCAATCGGAGCAATCACTTCTCCGAGCAATTTGTTTGTCATCCTATTCACCACGTCATCATTTGCACGACGTTCATCTCTCACATCGCCCTTCTCGTCATTTTGTTCCGTCACAATCTCATCAATCAACGCATCAGTTTCATCGTCCACTTCAATGATGACTATCTCAGGCCTGATGAGGAACTGTTCTTCGTCGGAGTCACTCTTGGAGAGGCGCCGGCACATGAGATCTATCTCGCTGTCCCAGTCCACTGAGCTGGAGCGTCTGGAGTGCCCCAGGGTTCCCTCCTTGGTCACCATCAATTCATTACCAACAAACACATCAGCCGTGACCTGGATGAGGTTGTGCTCCGCATGTTTACCTTCTAAATCCACAGCATTTTCTTCCAAGGAACCTGCAAAATTCCAAATACTTTTTTACAATTTAATATATGAATAAATTACAATTACAATTTAATTTGGAGCCTATCATAAAATACCTACACAGCTTACAATAAAAGCAGCTAAAATCGGTGTTATGGCCGAGGGATCAAGTGGCTGATCTTTCTAGCGTATTTGGAATAGAACAACGTTGGTTCGATCCCCGCTTGGGTCATTTGACCATTACTTTGATCCTTTTTCAACAGATGCCATTGGGTAATTATTAATTAATAATTCATTAAAATATACAATAATGAATTATTAATTGATGATATTAATACCTGTTTCTGGCCAGGCAGAATAGGTTGGTGAATTGCATTCCTCTTCACAAATCTATTTTTTTTTTAAAACATAACTATCGCCGCCATCTTGCATAACGTCGCTTTTGATAGTTCAATGTAAAGTAAACTGAATTGCTGAAATTTGAGAAGTATTTTTTTGAAGAAATAAAAAGTAATAAACATTGATTATCTAGCAGTTTGTAGGCACTAAAGTCGTAACAGCGCCCTCATCTGTCAAGCTGTCATCTAAATTCATTTAAAGCTGTGTACACTTGCACTTCAGCATAGGAACATAACCTAACCTATGATAAAGATGATGATGATGATGATAATGATGACTTGGTATAGCGCCGTTTCGTAAAAATTGTCACTCCAAGGGCGCTTTTTGTGTTATCGCGGCGAAGTAGTGTGTCTTGAGGGTTTTTTTAAGGTTTTCCCTGGATTTTGAAACTCGAACTTCCGGTGGCAGCTGGTTCCACGAAGAGAGACCCGCAACAGCAAACGCACGATTGCCAAACACTGTGGTTATTTTCCTGGTTGGCTCGTTTACCAACGTTTTGGAGCCCCTCTCTGCCGAGCGCAACGTCAGTCCTCTCTCCTGTAAAACTTTCGGTCGCACTAGTTCTTGTAAGTACTCAGGAGCCATTACTTGTAGAGCGTTGAACACAATGAGGTTCAACTTAAAATTTATTCTCTGGGGAATTTTCAGCCAGTGGAGTCCTTGTAAAAGTGGCGTGATGTGGCAGTACCTGTTTTGCCCGAATATCAGGCGTGCACCGGCATTCAGTATTGACTGCAGTCTATTCAGCTGATATAGTGGTTGTGCAGCATAGATGGCATTGCAGTAGTCCACCTTGGACACAACAAAGGCATTGACAAGCGCTTTCATAGCCTCTAGTGGGAGGCAACTCTTGACTTGCTTGAGCTGCCTGAGGCCGTAGAAACCAGCACTGACGGTTTTGCTTATCAACAAATGCGTCCTATGCATTTAATTTTGCTTGTATTGTTTAGTTGAAGCTAGTTAGTCATTGTAAGATAACATAACAGTTTTGACTATTATACTTCAATTAAGTGAAAGTTTAACCTAAAAAATTTAATATCCACAACCGAAACTATACAAAAACTAGCATATTATCTGAAGCAATTTCATAAGAATAATATTATTTCTCTATCCATATGCCAAATTTTATATCCATAACATTCCTATAAATAAACAGATATATAATAAACAAGTCTCTGATTATCTACTTTTATTCTTTACCTTCAACATTTCCCTCCAGATTTGTTACTTGACGTTTGTTATCTTCAAATTCATCGACGTCGATCTCCACCGCACCTTTATACATGCTCCCGATGCTCGACACCTTCACATCCTCATGTAATTTGGATCCTGCGTTCTTGAGTTTCTCCATGTCAACCATGTCTTCATCAGAGAAAGGTTGATCAACAAATTCATCAATGCTGATCTTCACCATGTCCCTGTACACGCCGCCAATGCTTGATACATTCATATCCTGTTGTGACTTCTCTGCGTCGTCGACGTCTTCATCGGTGACGGGTTTGCTGTTGGGTGTGGGTGCTATGCCGGAGTTAGAGGACGCCTGTGTGTCAGTGGAGAGGGTGGAGGAGCTCCTCCTTCTCCTGCACATGCGCCGGCAGCCGCCCAGCCACTCCGACAGCAGCGCCGCCCCAGCAGCCAGGCAGCCGGCGCCCAGCAGCAGGAACATGCCCTGCGTGTCGCTCAGGGACAGGCCACGCTCCTCGGCTGTGACAGATCGCAGCTTCCCACTGGAGCTGGCCTGGGAATAACAGAGTCAAGTATTAGGCACAGGAGAATCACAACACACTTGTTAGAAAGTGCGGCGATCTGGATATTAAAATTACAGTTATTTGCACAAAGCGAAAAGTGAGGACATTGTCAGATGGAGTAGGAAGAGGAGACAGTTCTGCAGAGACCATGAAGGCCGCATGAAGGGAAGTAGATTAACTCAAATCAGTGCACAGTGAGGTCTCAAGACTCACCTCTTCGTCCAATCATACGGACAAGCGCCTTTGTAGTGACACTGTCATAAAAAGCGCTATACAAATTTTGTCTTATCTTATCACATATAGTACCAGATGGCCAGCATCTTCCAGGTCGCCCTCCCAAAAGATGGAAGAACAGCAGGTCTTCTGTATCACAGGAGCTGTTTCGCAAATCAAATCTTAAATCCTTCACAAAAGAAAAATCAGTTATGTGAATATGTTTAGCCCTGCAGATTCAACTATGCTGAGACTTCCAGATGGCTAAACCAGATTCCAGGGGGTCAAAAAAGATCTTCAGCTTGGTGATGATGACCTTGGTTACCTGCAGCAGCTTCCCTGTGGAGCTCCTCTGCATGCCCCCCCTCAGCTTGATTATGATGACCTTGGTTACCTGCAGCAGCTTCCCTGTGAAGCTCCTCTGCATGTCCCCCCTCAGCTTGGTTATGATGACCTTGGTTACCTGCAGCAGCTTCCCTGTGGAGCTCCTCTGCATGTCCCCCCTCAGCTTGGCTATGATGACCTTGGTTACCTGCAGCAGCTTCCCTGTGGAGCTCCTCTGCATGTCCCCCCTCAGCTTGGTTATGATGACCTTGGTTACCTGCAGCAGCTTCCCTGTGGAGCTCCTCTGCATGTCCCCCCTCAGCTTGGCTATGATGACCTTGGTTACCTGCAGCAGCTTCCCTGTGGAGCTCCTCTGCATGTCCCCCCTCAGCTTGGTTATGATGACCTTGGTTACCTGCAGCAGCTTCCCTGTGGAGCTCCTCTGCATGTCCCCCCTCAGCTTGGTTATGATGACCTTGGTTACCTGCAGCAGCTTCCCTGTGGAGCTCCTCTGCATGTCCCACTTCACGTCGCCCTGCAGCTTACTGATGATGCCGCTCTGCTGCATGCGCAAGATGCCGCTGCTCAGCTTCTCTGTGTACACGGACTCCTTGGGGAAGGCCAGGGAGACTCCAAACGGGACAAAGCACTCGTCGCTGATGTGCAGCACGGAGCGCTTAGATGATCTGCCAGGACGAGGGTGATATATTAGATATAATACCACCATCTTAAAGATCTCATCTAATCTAATCTATGTTGCGAAGATATGTAACATTGGGAATTCACATTATATGCATTGTCACAAGCAGACACGTAAAAGTTCACACTTGCACATGCCGCATGTGAACCTTCAACATTTAAACCCAAATCTCAAATGAACATACACCCTACAAATCTTGCCGACCTTCCCTGAAGCAGGGACACTGGCAAAGTGAACCATTTTCTACAGCGTGGGTGGTCAGCCGCATACCAACCTATAAGTTAAGGAACATAACTCACAAATAATAATACAAATATCAAAACCCCAAATTCTAATTAAAAAAATTATTAAAAACCCTAGCCCTAGCCGCCAACATTACAGATCGACCGCCATTTCTTTCTATCCTCACATACATCTTTCATTTTATCCAGAGTCATAACCTTCTTCATACAGGCTCTCCTTTTATTATGACTCTGGATATTCTATTCATTCGCAATTTCGGAAATTCTTATATAATTCTTATATATCGCCATCTTAAAGGTAAAACTTAATAAGTGGGGATTCACCGATTTAAGAAATCGTGGATAAAACCTTTCATTGGGTATAACTTCTCATAGTAAGTGAACTAATGTAAGGCACTGCTCATGAAAAACTTAGATAAAGTAAAGAATTTTCACACTCTTTCAGTGTTTTCTCTCATGCGTCCTCATGCGTCATGTGTAAGCGCGAGCTTATACGTGTCTGCTTATGGGAATGTATTTTTTTTTTTTTTAATTCTTTATTGAAATAATATAACAAATTATATTTCCCAGGAGTTACATAAACTCATTTGGGACTTGGGACTTATACTCTTACACAATACTTAAAACTAGCCGTACAATATAATTAAAAAAATATTAATAAAATAACAACTACTGAAACAAACAAAGACAGAAGAGAATTAGCGTCTCATACCCAAAATAAAACAAAATCATCTCACTGGTACAGCATCATTGTAAAAGAACTCTAAGAAATAAGACTTTATTGCATCATTTTGTTGTTTATTTTTCATATCCCTTTTTATTTTTATCGGAAGTCCATTGTAATCTAAGCCTTAAATGTTCACATATCTTTGCAACTTAGATTATAGGTGTATAATGCAGAGCTTACTCCAGCGTGAAGTTGGACTGCACCACGTGCTCCAGCTGGTACCGGGAGCCCAGGAAGGCGTAGGACCAGAAGAAGGCGCGGGTGGTGTTCAGCAGGCCGGCCTCCATGGTGGGTACGAGCTCCAGGTGCCTCAGCAGCCGGCTGGTGGCCTTGTCCGAGGAGTTCAGGAACCACGACTCCCAGCCTCCTCTGTCTGCAACGCAGGGAAACCTTAATCACCGCTTATGGAACTGACTTCTACATTTTTTGCGGGGATTTATTTTACACTATTTAGTTTACATTCATTTCGGAAACAGAGTTACGTTGCAATTGCACATTACAGCGGTAGAATGATTTCTGCAGCTCCAGTGCATTTCCATCCCTATTTTATATTAAAAATAAAGATCGTTCTAGAAACATGGAGAATTGCTACTTGCTAAATTTTGCCATAACATTTGATTCAATCAATATCAAACAAATTATTATCAAAAACAGATTCTTATAAGTACCTAACATCTATTTATTTCTAGCGAGACTTAGACAGTCACTAACCCAGACAATCCGCAACATACAACTAAATATTCGTAACAATATTAATAAAAACTGAGAGAGCAAGTTCTTGAACAGGTTCCAGCACTGTCAACCTGCAGTTGCTAGTGCCACTCACCCAGAGTGCCCACCCTGCAGTTGCTAGTGCCACTCACCCAGAGTGCCCACCCTGCAGTTGCTAGTGCCACTCACCCAGACTGCCCACCCTGCAGTTGCTAGTGCCACTCACCCAGAGTGCCCACCCTGCAGTTGCTAGTGCCACTCACCCAGAGTGCCCACCCTGCAGTTGCTAGTGCCACTCACCCAGAGTGCCCACCCTGCAGTTGCTAGTGCCACTCACCCAGAGTGCCCACCCTGCAGTTGCTAGTGCCACTCACCCAGAGTGCCCACCCTGTAGTTGCCGGCCAGCAGCTGCTGCACAGAGTCCACGGTGGCCGGGTACACGGGCAGAGTCACAAATGCGATGATGGAGCCCGTGTAGCAGGCCGTGATGATGATGGTGAAGATCCAGTACCAGCCTGCAACATGCACACCACAATATTATTGATCTATTACCTTAAAATATTATTACAATTAAGGGTTCAATTTAATCCCCAAGGGCGCTGGTACTGATTTCTTATGAAGGCTGAGTAAGCCTTGCCGGTATTTTATTTTGGATTTTTGAAATAAACACTGAAACGGGAAATCATTTCAGACACCCTCGGTGGGATTCGAACCAGAGCTCTCGGCATGGAATGCAAGCACTCTACCGACTGAGCTATCGACTGGACGCTGCTGATTGTGACAAATATGTGTCTTTAAGGCCCTTTTGAAATCGGCCTCTTTGTCTGTCGCCTGCAGTCCTGCTGGCATGATTATCAACGGATAGTTGTATTTTCTGGTTTATTTTACATACATGTACTTACTGTAAATTGTGAAGCAAAATAAAGCATCAAGTCCAACTCACCGATCAGCAGCCTGGTGGTGATCTTGGTGGTCTTGCTCCAGGAGTTCTTCCCCACGAAGGTGAAGCAGTTGGTGAAGGTGCCGAACACGTACCAGAACATGTTCTCTATCTCGCCGGAGTTGTGGATGAGGTGGCGCAGCGTGTGCTTGTCGGAGAAGGCCAGCGGGATGATGCCGAACAGGTAGGTAAAGGTCAGCGCCACCCACACGGACCAGTGGAAGGGACCCATGATGGCGCGGTACCTGACAACAACAAGCAGAAAATGACAGATAAACGGTTAAAAGGAAATAGAGCATAAGTGGCGTTTTGGTCAAAAATGAGTTATGAATGCTATCCTACTTAAAATTTTCCGTTCTTTCTAATGTGCTCACTCCCATAGCTTTACGATGACTTTTTTGCTCCTTGACTGATAGATTGGTATGAGGCTGACCCCCTGTGCTGTAAAAATCGGTTTTATTTAATATTTAATATCGTCCTTGTGTACATCTGGGGCTACAGCGACATCTATGGATGTATAATAAATAATAATAATAATCTAAGTTGCAAGGATATATTCATTCAAAGCTCTCAGCCCACAAACAAACACGTGTAGTTCGCGCTTACAAATGCTGATTGTGTACTTACAAATAAAATCCAAACCTCAAATGAAAATAAGCCCTGCAACTCTTGCCGACATTCCCTGAAACAGGGGTGACATTGGCAAAGTGAACCATTTTTTACAGTATGGGTGGTCAACCTCATACCAACCTATAAGTCAAGGAATGTATCACCGAAGGTTAATTAAAATACCTACAACCTTCGACCTCGATCAAACAACAATAATTCAACAGTTTATGGTTCCTCTTTGTAGAGAACACAAGTCTCCTGAGGATGTCGGATATGACTCCGACGAAACGTAGACAAAAACCGTTCTTCTCTTTTGCACGGTCAGTAAAATCCGTTTTTTTCATTCTTTAAAATGTCTAATGGCCGTAATCATAATTTAAAATCTTTAATTTAGTTTTTGTTGCTTATGCCCTATTACCTTTTAACCATTGAATTGGTATTCATTATGAATTCCCTGTGGTCAAGAGGATAAGACTTTGGCACTCAATCAAACGCTTCTGAAACTAGCGCAATTTCAAAGTCCCGACGTGTCCAATTGACAATATAGGAAGACTAGAGGGGGAAAACAAGGAATGTCAGCAAAAATAAAATGAAAAGAAAACCCCAATAAAATCATAACAATATAATGAGTCCACAGTGCCGTACATGCCTGCCATTGTTAAGATGTAGTGTTACCTGGGCAGGGCCGTGGAGGTGAGGGAGATGAAGACGGCGCAGTCCTGGGAGTGGCTGCTGGACATGTCCATGGTCTTGAGGGAGTCCACAGTGACGTACAGCCCACCCATGCCAATATCAGCGTGGCCCAAGGTCACCTCCTTGCCTACGGCATCACTGGCTCTGGAAAACAGAAGCATCATCAGTTGCCAGCACAATTCAACAAGTCAATTATGGAAATGGACAAGAAGGATTATCCGGAGTGTGTCTGTGGGGCAAGTAACCAGACAATAGAGCACCTATGGAGGAGTTTGAAGTGGGAAGTTGCTAGGGAGACTGGATGGACATCCACAGGTAGACTCTGGAGACGGTGAAGGGAATGGCCTTGGAATGGAGTGGATGGAGATGTTGATGTAAATTAAATTAAATATAAAATAAAATTCGCATGGTTTCCCTTTTTTAAGGAATGGCAGCAAGAGGTGCATGGTTTATTTTAATGTCAGCTCAAGGTTTATTTTGTATGCAGATTTTGTAAATGCAAATACAGACCTGCTGGACCTTCAGCATCCATACATCACTAAAACGTAAATATTGAGGTGATTTGTCACAATAAGGGGCTAATGCCCTTGTAATTAGAAGGTTGTGGGTTTGATTCCTGGCGGAGCATATAAAATAAATCAATCCATTTTCAAATGTACTATTTGCTGAATTAAAAAAAATCATTCCCCGTTACCAAAGACCAGTCACCAATGGTCCATCCAGCCTTACAGAAACAGAAGGCACTTTTTATACCGATGACCATGCTTGAAGAGGACTTTTGAGGTCTGTAACTACACAAAAACAGTGCTCACAAAATATGAATACCTAATAGATAGATAAAGACTACGCTGCTCACCCCGGAGTGAGGTCCTTGGGCTCCTTGATCTCTATGGAGAAGTTGTTCCTGTGGCCCAGCAGGTTAAGCAGGCGGTACTCAACACCCTCCCATGAGACACGTCTGTTCCCCAGCACGTCTGTGTAGATTCTGCAGCAGATATATAGTTGGATAATTTGTTTTTTCTTTTAGACACCGTTTAGTGGCTCCAGCCACCCCAAGGGCGCCCATCCTTCGCTTCTAATCTAATCGAATCTAAGTTGCAAATATATGTAACATTAAAGATTCACATTAAATGCATTTTCACAAGCAGACACATATAAGTTCGCGCTTAAACATGCCGCATGTGGACCAACAAAATAAAAACCCGAATCTCAAATGAACATAGACCCTGCAACTCCTGCCGACCTTGCTTCCTGGAAAACATGAAACTCTTCAACCTCTTCTTGAAGCTTTTTTCACCAGTCTTCATCCTCAGCTTCAGAGGTATCTGGTTCCAGCACAACGATCCCGCTGAGCCAAACGCCCTATCCCCCAAGCCTGTTCTGCTCCGTCGAGGTGGTATTTTCAGCCTATTAAGTGTCTTCACGGGCCAGTGAAGACGCTGCAATAGAGAAGTGACATGATCGGTTTTATGACCTCCAAAAATATTTTTTTGCCGCGGCATTGAAAACAACCTCTAACCTAGACAATTGTACAATTGTAAATTTGGGAGACCAAGACCAAAAATGCTCGATTGGCGGTACACAGTGGCATACTTTTACCCACCTTGATGTAAGGAAGCGAAGCCTGGACGGTGAATGAAAGTGAAATTAGTAAAGTTCATACTGTTGAAATGGACTTTCTAAGAAGTATGATTGGGAAAAAACGGAGTGACAGGGTGAGGAATGATTTTATAAGAGAAGAATGTGGTGCAAGAGAAAGTGTGAAAGTAAAGATTAAAAGAAGTTTGTTTAGATGGTTTGGGCATATAGAGAGAATGAATGAGGAAAGACTGACGAAGAAAGTATATGTTATATATATATTTTTTTTATGGTTTGTTTGTATTAACACTTTGAAAATTCATGTTTTTGGATTGTTATTTAAATAAACAACACTTTAAATTTTTTAAAACACTGTTTTAATTTCACACATATATAATATATTTAAAAAAAAAATTTAAGTAATACTAGCGTTTTCGACTAATTAGTCATCATCAGGTAGGAAAAATTTTACCAAAATTTTTTCCTTGTTAGCCTCCTTCGTTAGTTTCCTTCCTTATTTGTTCCTTGACTTATAGGTTGGTATGCGGCTGACCACCCATGCTGTAAAAATGGTTCACTTTGCCAATGTCACCCCTGTCTCAGGGAAGGACGGCAAGAGTTGCAGGGTGTATGTCCATTTGAGATTTGGTTTTTATGTTGTAGGTTCACATGAGGCATGTGCAAGCGCAAACTTGTACGTGTCTGGCTGTGAGAATGCATGTAATGTGAATCGCCAATGTAACATATCTTTGCAACTTAGATTAGATTAGATTAGAAGCATCAGGCTGTTGCAGTAGTCCAACCTTGAGACCACCAACGCATTCACCAGAGTTCTTGCTGCATCAACAGGCAGGCAGCTGCGAATGCGTATTATCTGCCTCAGTTTGAAAAAGCTTGAGCTTACAATCCCTGATATTTGATTTTCCATGGAGAGTGCTCTATCCAATTTTAGAGATTCCTGGGGGTCAATGCTCTCGCCCATAATATTTATTGCCTATTCATCTAAGAGATGTTGTCTTCTTGGCGATGCCACCCACATAAACTCCGTCTTGTTTGGGTTCATCTTCAGATGGTTTACACTCATCCATGTGGCCAAAACTTCAATACACCCTATAGTTTCCAGCTAACATAAATCAATCCTCGCAGTTGAACAGAGCTTAGAGATGAGAATATCATCTGCATATGAGTAATATTTGAAGCCTCCCGAAGTAACAAACTCTTCAAGGCCATTGGCATACAATGAAAATAGTAGCGGGCCAAGAATGGACTCCTGTGGCACACCACACTCCAATGGTACTCTTGATGAACTCCTTCCCCCCCCCCCTGCATAGATCCTGAAACAGACAGACTATATGTCTGTGTAGATCCTGCAACAGACAGACTGCATGGGGAAGTTGTTCCTGTGGCCCAGTAGGTTGGGTAGGCGGTACTCAATGCCCTCATGTGTCTGTCTGTAGGCGGGCATTAAATTATAAGCTTTTAATGTCATTATCTCTGTGCAACTTAGATTATAAATAATAGACATAGAAGGGAAGTATATACAAATACTCGGCATAAAGATGGGAAGAAATAAAGTAACCTCTTGAAGACGAACGGTGGTTGGTTGGCGGCGACAACACTGAACCTGTGCCCCGCGTAGCCCTTCGTCATCTTAGCCGGAAACAGGCTGACCTGAGGGCGAGCCAGGCGCCCCCTCGCCCAGGAAGTCAGGACCTCGGGACGGCTCATGCCCAGCCCATCTATGAACAGGCTGTGTGTGTACAGGATGTAGGGGGTCTCCTGCAATACAACATACTGTTACTGTATCCTGCTGCTGTTCCACTAGGGGTAGCCAGTACCTCTGCAGATGCGTCTCCACTTTTTTCTATCCTTTCATATCTCTTTAATTATTTTTTTTATTTGTGAAGACGAATGCAATTCACCAACTTATTTTTACTGGCCAGTTGTCTTCATGCGTCCCAAATGTTACATATCTTTGCAACTTAGATTAGATTAGAGTTGTCTTCATGTGAAAGCGAATGCTTGTGTGCATGCAATGGCATCTGTTGAACCAGGGTCGAAGTTATGGTCAAATGGGCCAGACGTTATTCGAACCAACGTTATTCTGTTCCAAATAAGCTAGTCAAACAAGCGACTTGATCCCCACGGCCATAACACCAACTCTTCAACATTCATCACTTTCCTCTTACATAGGTACCTACCCTTCTCTTATTCTCACTCTGCAGGTTCCATTCTTTTGCAATCTCACCTATTTGGTCTATCCATTCCTTCCTCGGTCTTTCCCTTCCACACACTTTCCTCTTTTCACTTTCTTTGTTAGTCGTTCATCATCCATTCTTTCAAGATGTCCGAACCATCTCAACCGTTCATTGTCAGTAAGAGACAAGGAAACAAGTGAAATTAAGCTGGAGTTAAGAGTGATTGGACATTTTCGTAAATATTATAATTAACTTTAAAAAGTAAATTGCATGTGAGGCTTGGTTTAATTTTGTATGTACACATCCAGCATGTGTAAGAGCAAACTTGCATGTGCCTGCTTGTGGGAAAACACAACTAAGCTACACATATAGTGTTACTTATTGCCGCTTTATCCCTGAAGGGGTTGCATGTGGCGAGTTGAACCTATTTATTTTTACAGGTAAGAGGGCCGGCTTTACACCAATCACTTCAGTTGAAGTGGGGGTTTCCCAGCTCCAGAGAGGGCTGGTACTCATTTCTTGTGAAGGCTGAGTAAGGCTTGCCGATATTTTATTTTGTGGTTTTAAATAGAACACTGAAACGGGAAATCATTTCTTACACCCTCGGCGGGATTCGAACCCGAGCTCACGGCATGGTATGCAAGCACTCTACCATCTGAGCTATCGACCGGACGATGGGCATGCTTTAGATATGAATCTTAAATGTCAATATATCTTTGAAACTTAGATTATAGAGAGTATGAAGTTAATGAACAGAATTTTCAAAAAATTTAGAAAATATGTGTGTCTCAAGGCCTCCTTGAAGCTATCATAGTTATCAACCTCACCAGAGTGTCGTCATCTCTGAAGGACTGTGCTACGACCAGCAGGTTGATGAAGTTCCTAGAGGCCTTGCTGTACAGGAACTCCTGCACCCGCCACTGCGAGGACCTGGCAATGACCACCACCTTGCTCCACGCCTGCAACCCCAGCACCTGCCCCGCCTTCATCACGTCCTCCATAAACAGGATATAGCTCACGCAGCGCTGCTCTATCGTCCTCAAGATGATATTCTCCACGATGGAAGCATTTTTCCCAATCTTTCCATGCACGTACGCAATAGGGAAGCTTCGCATCAGCTGCTGCAACAAGAGACCCTCGTGGCTCTCCAGACTAACGTCGTACAGAATGATGGGGACGCATTCGTTCATATGTTTCGCCGCTAACATGTGGACCAAATTGATGAGGGACGGCACTTGGTCGAAGCTGGTTTTCCTGCCTTGAAACGCCAAGTACCACATTTCCTCGCGAGTCTTTGGATGGCCGTGAAACACGGAGTCAGAGCCTCGCTTTGTTTTGTTAGAGACATTTTGAAACCTAGGTTCATAATAAGCATTTAAGGTTATGTTGCTCGCAGCCGAGTCTGCAGATCTTTTAAATGAAAACTTGTTGTCGCAGTAGGGTTCCGATGCTTGAAGCTTGCTTGAAGGATAATAAACGGAGTCTTGAGATGCAATGAGAGAGAAGTTGACAATTAAGATAATGATTTTAAATATCATGGTGCTATCTCAACAAAGATAGTGTCGACATTAAGGCATCGCTTGTTGACATTTGAAGTTTTATACTTCTCCTAATATTCTAGCATTGCGTGCATTGTCTTCATCCAATATTAATGAACATGTGTTCAATTTTTTTATTGTATTTTAGTTGCAAGAACACAACATCATCTTATATTCCATTATAAGAGTTGAGGGCTTCTGACATTTGAATTCATTAATTTAAGTTGTGAATGAATAGAGAGAATGGAAAGTTGCTTTTGGGGATGTTACCGGAGGAGCTGGAACTTCCGGACATTTTGTCCATGCCTGCGATGGGCTTCTTCAGCGTGTTACATTCGTACACAGATGTATGAAAATAAGCCCGGACATTTCAGCAAATACTTGCTCCTTATTACTAGGAATTTCCAATATCACAATGAGGTCAGCACGTGAATTGGTATATGATGATGATTTCTTTCCTGTGGCGCCATTTAATGGTCCAGGACCATCTCACGGGCGCCATTGCTTCTGGAGAAAAGAAGTGTCTTCAGTCCCTTTCTGCAGGTGGTGGTAGGCTGGTTCGCGTGAACACCGACGGGCAAATTGTTCCAGGCAACCGGCCCGGCCACCGCAAAGCTCCTGTCTGCAAAATTTGATGTGTTTGCTCTTTTGGGCACTTTGACCTTGTTGATAGCAGTGAGGGCAGAGCGTAGTGGTCGTTTTGAAGGCTTATCAACAGAACATAGCTCAGCGAGACATGGGGGTGCCGTGCCGTTCAGGGCCTTATGTACAGTGAGACAAAACTTAAATTCTACCCTCTCTTGGACCCTCAGCCAGTGCAGTTCTCTCAGCAGTGGTGAAATATGACAGCTCTTTCCCTGTCTAAAAATTGCCCTGGCAGCAGCATTGAAAGCCATTTGCAGCCGATCAAATAATTTCTGCGGTAGTCCACAGACAATATTGTAGCGTTACCCGACCACGTTGGTAGGGAAAAAGAATACAAATATTTTGTTATTGGTTGCGAGACAGATGGCGCTCTGTAGCTGCCACTACATCAGTCAGATCTTAGCTTGTTTTTGTGGAAAATTGCTGCAAAGTGGGTGATCTTCATATGGTCTCTTTGTGAAGTTACAGCGGACGGTTTTTCTTTTTGTTTTGAGAGCGAGCAGAGGGTCTGATTGTTTACAAATTTATAAAAAAATAACTGCCTTGAAAATTGTTGCAAATGGAAGATTAAATAATTTTTTTCTGCTGTGAACATAATGTATACCTAAGAACAATAGTAGTAAGTTAGCAGCACTGTACAAGTGTCATCTGCGATGGACTCAAACACAGATCTTTATATATTTTTTATTGTTTATGTATTGACACTGTGAAAATTCATACTGATTTTTAATATTTTTAAGAATCAAATTTCCATGAAAACACTTTCTTTTCACCAATTATTAATTTAACTAGCAGTACCCGGCGTGTTTCACTACGCCATTTGGGCATGTGGTATCAATTTTTTTCTACAGATAAAAGAGGAAACAACAGGATCAAAAAAAAAAGTGTGCTAATCGGAATCAAGCTTCACACAATTTATCTCTAGGTTAATCTTCACGTTTTCTAAAAAAAAAGGTCTAGGTACAACTGTTAAGCAGCAGAGCCAAGCATAGGGAAAATCGATTGCGGTGCTCCATTTATATTTAAGATAAAAAAATCGGCTATGTAACGTCACTCATCTAATCTATTCTAAGTTGCATGGATATAATTGTTACATTTGGAATTCACATTAAGTGCATGCCCACAAGCAGACACGTATAAGTTCACACTTGCACATTCTGCGTGTGAACCTACAACATAAAAACCCAAATCTCAAATGAACATACACCCTGCAACTCTTTGCTGACCTTCCCTGAAACAGGGGTGACATTGGCAGAGTGAACCATTTTCTATTTATAGTTGGTCAGATGCATATTGACCTATACTTATCTCATCTAATCTAATCTAAGCTGCAAAGATATATATCATTTAAGATTTATACTAAATGCACTCCCACAAGCAGATATGTATAATTTCGCGCTAACACATGCCGCATGTGGACCTACAATATAAAAACCCAATCTCAAATGAACATAAGCCTTGCAACTCTTGCCGTCCTTCCCTGAAACAGGGGTGACATTGGCAAAGTGAACCAATTTTTATATTATGGGTGGTCAGCCGCATAACAACCTATAAGTCAAGGAACGAGAAAAGAATATAAAGAAAAGAATATAAACAATACATTAAATTTTATAATCATACAATTAAAGAACTAATCTATAAAAATCACTATACTCTTTGAGCAAAGTGAAGAAATAAATGTATTCCAAACAATCAGGAATATTTTTCAATGTAACCGCACTGTGAAACGTATGCAGTTGGGGAAAATGCTTCATACAATATGATGCACTTAAGTGTTTTTTCAACTATCTCCATGAAAGTGTTTAATTTATGTTGAATTTTTGACTCCCTGTCCTGTCTTTATCCCGGCCAAGTGAATTCACATTTTTTCCCCACATTTAAAATGTGCTCTATCCATTATTTCAATAAGTGAAAGTTTTAGGTAGTGCACACGGAACATTTTCTATTGACAACAAAATTGTAAGTCGCACGGCCGGGTTAGGTAAAAGGCAAACATTTTGTTTATCTTGGTTGCTTTGGACCATTGTCACATAGAAGAAAGACGTTTAACCGCCGAGAAAAAAACGATCTTTAAATTTGTGGTGAGTATATAATTTTACAGAAATGCGTTTTTTGAAAAAACAACTATATTATGTATATTTTAATTAAAAGTATGTTTCAATAAAAGGTTTTCATAATAATAATATATTTCAATATGGTCTTCTAGTTGTGACCTACGAACTTTTGTTTATCGTATTTTTTATAAGTGCGGGATATAAAAGCTTTCTTACATTTCTAAAATTCAACTTGGAATACTTGAATAACATTTTTTAATTTGGAACTTTTGTCTAGGCCAGGGGTCGGCAACCTTTTGAGTCGGAAGAGCCAAAAATTACAATTTACAAATTTCAAAGTTTTTCCTTGACTTATAGGTTGGTATGAGGCTGACCACCCATACTGTAAAAAATGGTTCACTTTGCCAATGTCACCCCTGTTTCAGGGAAGGTCGGCAAGAGTTGCAGGGCTTATGTTCATTGAAGATTGGGTTTTTATATTGTAGTTGGGGGGAGGGTGGGGGGTGAAAAGCGAGTACAAGTAGCGGAGAGATCGTTAATCGATTCAGAACGATTTAGTTTTTTTCGATCAGAAGTATAATTCTGTGTTTTTTTTATATTTGCGTATGAAGCTAAAGAGCCGTAACTTCACACCCAAAGAGCCGCATGTGGCTGGTGAGCCGCAGGTTGCTTACCCCTAACCAAACCGATATCGATCCACCATATTTGTAAAAAGTCCGGTCTATAGCTTAGTTGGTAGAGTAACTGCATTCCATGCCGAGATCTCGAGCTAGAATCCCACTGAAGTTGTCAGAAATTATTTCTCGTTTCAGTGTTTATTTCTAACCCAAAATAAAATACCGGCAAGGCTTACTCAGCCTTCATAAGAAATGAGTGTCAAGCCACTCAGGAGCTGAATAACATCCATTTCAAGTTGGCGTAAAGTAAAAGTTACTGGGTTGTTCATTTTAGATTTGGATTTTAAATTATGAGTAGGTACACATGCAGCATTTGTAAGCGTGAACTTACATGTGTCTACTTGTGAGCATGCATTTTATATGAATCTTTAATGTAAATGTATATTTGCAACTAAGATTATGTATTGTAGTTGAATATAATGGTCTTCTTCTATTGGGTGGTTTCAAAATTTACCGACCTCGTTGCTGAAATATTGAGAATTGAGAACCATTGTTTATTTGATCACCATCAAACTTCACACGATTCATTCTAAAAATATGTTACATGTTTCCTGAAAATTTTGTCAAAATCGGATGAGCGGTTTATGAGTATAGGGAACATACATACATACATACATACATACATACATACATACATACATACATACATACATACATACATACATACATACATACATACATACACACATCCTTCTTTATAGATTGCATTCCATGCCGAGATCTCGAGTTGAATCCCACCGAAGTTGTCAGAAATTATTTCCCGTTTCAGTGTTTATTTTAAACCCAAAATAAAATACCGGCAAGGCTTACTCAGTCTTCATAAGAAATGAGTGTCAAGCCACTCAGGAGCTGAATAACATCCATTTCAAGTTAAGTAAAGTGGGTAAAGTTAAGTAAAATTTTCCCAACTTTTTTTTTTCCCCATTTTTAGGTTAGGTTAGGTTTTTCCCGACTTTTGGGGAAAAAAAAAATTCCCCACTTTTGGGGAAATTTTCCCAACTTTTTTTTTTTTCCCCATTTTTAGGTTAGGTTAGGTTTTTCCCGACTTTTGGGGAAAAAAAATTTTCCCAACTTTTTTTTTTTTTTTCCAGATTTGAAAGTGGGAACCATGCGCAGGGGGATAAGTGGGAACAATGCGCAGGGGAAAATTTCCCAACTTTTTTTTTTTTTTCCCATTTTTAGGTTAGGTTAGGTTAGGTTAGGTTTTTCCCGACTTTTGGGGAAAAAAAAATTTCCCCACTTTTGGGGAAATTTCCCAACTTTTTTTTTTTTCCCATTTTTAGGTTAGGTTAGGTTAGGTTTTTCCCGACTTTTGGGGAAAAAATAATTTCCCCATTTTTGGGGAAATTTCCCAACTTTTTTTTTTTTTTCCCATTTTTAGGTTAGGTTAGGTTTTTCCCGACTTTTGGGGAAAAAATTTTTTCCCCACTTTTGGGGAAATTTCCCAATTTTTTTTTTTTTTCCCCATTTTTAGGTTAGGTTAGGTTTTTCCCGACTTTTGGGGAAAAAAATTTTTCCCAACTTTTTTTTTTTTTTCCCAGATTTGAAAGTGGGAACCATGCGCAGGGGGATAAGTGGGAACAATGCGCAGGGGGAAATTTCCCAATTTTTTTTTTTTTTCCCATTTTTAGGTTAGGTTAGGTTAGGTTAGGTTTTTCCCGACTTTTGGGGAAAAAAAAAATTCCCCACTTTTGGGGAAATTTCCCAACTTTTTTTTTTTTCCCATTTTTAGGTTAGGTTAGGTTAGGTTTTTCCCGACTTTTGGGGAAAAAATAATTTCCCCACTTTTGGGGAAATTTCCCAACTTTTTTTTTTTTCCCATTTTTAGGTTAGGTTAGGTTTTTCCCGACTTTTGGGGAAAAATTTTTTTCCCCACTTTTGGGGAAATTTCCCAACTTTTTTTTTTTTTCCCCATTTTTAGGTTAGGTTAGGTTTTTCCCGACTTTTGGGGAAAAAAATTTTTCCCAACTTTTTTTTTTTTTTCCCAGATTTGAAAGTGGGAACCATGCGCAGGGGGATAAGTGGGAACAATGCGCAGGGGGAAATTTCCCAATTTTTTTTTTTTTTCCCATTTTTAGGTTAGGTTAGGTTAGGTTAGGTTTTTCCCGACTTTTGGGGAAAAAAAAAAATTCCCCACTTTTGGGGAAATTTCCCAACTTTTTTTTTTTTTTCCCATTTTTAGGCGTAAAGTAAAAGTTACTGGGTTGTTCATTTTAGATTTGGATTTTAAATTATGAGTGGGTACACATGCAGCATTTGTAAGCGTGAACTTACATGTGTCTACTTGTGAGCATGCATTTTATATGAATCTTTAATGTAAATGTATATTTGCAACTAAGATTATGTATTGTAGTTGAATATAATGGTCTTCTTCTATTGGGTGGTTTCAAAATTTACCGACCTCGTTGCTGAAATATTGAGAATTGAGAACCATTGTTTATTTGATCACCATCAAACTTCACACGATTCATTCTAAAAATATGTTACATGTTTCCTGAAAATTTCGTCAAAATCGGATGAGCGGTTTATGAGTATAGGGAACATACATACATACATACATACATACATACATACATACATACATACATACATACATACATACATACATACATACATACATACATACATACATACATACATACATACATACACACATCCTTCTTTATAGATTGCATTCCATGCCGAGATCTCGAGTTGAATCCCACCGAAGTTGTCAGAAATTATTTCCCGTTTCAGTGTTTATTTTAAACCCAAATTAAAATACCGGCAAGGCTTACTCAGTCTTCATAAGAAATGAGTGTCAAGCCACTCAGGAGCTGAATAACATCCATTTCAAGTTAAGTAAAGTGGGTAAAGTTAAGTAAAATTTTCCCAACTTTTTTTTTTCCCCATTTTTAGGTTAGGTTAGGTTTTTCCCGACTTTTGGGGAAAAAAAAAATTCCCCACTTTTGGGGAAATTTTCCCAACTTTTTTTTTTTTCCCCATTTTTAGGTTAGGTTAGGTTTTTCCCGACTTTTGGGGAAAAAAAATTTTCCCAACTTTTTTTTTTTTTTCCCAGATTTGAAAGTGGGAACCATGCGCAGGGGGATAAGTGGGAACAATGCGCAGGGGAAAATTTCCCAACTTTTTTTTTTTTTTCCCATTTTTAGGTTAGGTTAGGTTAGGTTTTTCCCGACTTTTGGGGAAAAAAAAATTTCCCCACTTTTGGGGAAATTTCCCAACTTTTTTTTTTTTCCCATTTTTAGGTTAGGTTAGGTTAGGTTTTTCCCGACTTTTGGGGAAAAAATAATTTCCCCATTTTTGGGGAAATTTCCCAACTTTTTTTTTTTTTCCCCATTTTTAGGTTAGGTTAGGTTTTTCCCGACTTTTGGGGAAAAAAATTTTTCCCCACTTTTGGGGAAATTTCCCAATTTTTTTTTTTTTTCCCCATTTTTAGGTTAGGTTAGGTTTTTCCCGACTTTTGGGGAAAAAAATTTTTCCCAACTTTTTTTTTTTTTTCCCAGATTTGAAAGTGGGAACCATGCGCAGGGGGATAAGTGGGAACAATGCGCAGGGGAAAATTTCCCAACTTTTTTTTTTTTTTCCCATTTTTAGGTTAGGTTAGGTTAGGTTAGGTTTTTCCCGACTTTTGGGGAAAAAAAAAATTCCCCACTTTTGGGGAAATTTCCCAACTTTTTTTTTTTTCCCATTTTTAGGTTAGGTTAGGTTAGGTTTTTCCCGACTTTTGGGGAAAAAATAATTTCCCCACTTTTGGGGAAATTTCCCAACTTTTTTTTTTTTTCCCATTTTTAGGTTAGGTTAGGTTTTTCCCGACTTTTGGGGAAAAATTTTTTTCCCCACTTTTGGGGAAATTTCCCAACTTTTTTTTTTTTTCCCCATTTTTAGGTTAGGTTAGGTTTTTCCCGACTTTTGGGGAAAAAATTTTTTCCCAACTTTTTTTTTTTTTTCCCAGATTTGAAAGTGGGAACCATGCGCAGGGGGATAAGTGGGAACAATGCGCAGGGGGAAATTTCCCAATTTTTTTTTTTTTTCCCATTTTTAGGTTAGGTTAGGTTAGGTTAGGTTTTTCCCGACTTTTGGGGAAAAAAAAAAATTCCCCACTTTTGGGGAAATTTCCCAACTTTTTTTTTTTTTTCCCATTTTTAGGCGTAAAGTAAAAGTTACTGGGTTGTTCATTTTAGATTTGGATTTTAAATTATGAGTGGGTACACATGCAGCATTTGTAAGCGTGAACTTACATGTGTCTACTTGTGAGCATGCATTTTATATGAATCTTTAATGTAAATGTATATTTGCAACTAAGATTATGTATTGTAGTTGAATATAATGGTCTTCTTCTATTGGGTGGTTTCAAAATTTACCGACCTCGTTGCTGAAATATCGAGAATTGAGAACCACTGTTTATTTGATCACCATCAAACTTCACAGGATTCGTTCTAAGAATATGTTACATGTTTCCTGAAAATTTCGTCAAAATCGGATGAGCGGTTTATGAGTCTATAGGGGACATACATACATACATACATACATACATACATACATACATACATACATACATACATACATACACACATCCTTCTTTATAGATATAGATTAAAATAATATTAACCAATGAAAACGTTCCTAATATAATTGAAATTAAATTAATAATTGGCGAAAAGAAACTGTTTTCATTGGAATTTGATTCTTAAAAATATAAAAAATGACAGATCTTTGTTTTCATTCAACTGTCAGATGTCATTCACCTCAGTCATCATTGGTGAATAACAAGAAACACTATCATGGGAAACTTGCCAAATTTCATCTATGTCTGCAGCGAAGCAGCATATCTGCCCTCCTGTGCCACGGCCACCGAATCATCCGCTACTACCAACACTCACAGTTCCCACCTCCAGCAGAAAAGAAGAGGACCATTTTAACTCGCCCCACGACAGAAGCAAAAATTCAAGCAACACCTCTGCGGTACTCTTCGAGGGTGGCATAGAACCCCAAGCCTTTTAAGAATTGGGGCGCCTCCCACACAGGATACAACCTCATACAACACTGATGAGACAGCAAACTCTTCCCCTAGTGTCCCCTGGGGCAGCATGGCAGCTCTCTGGGTGCAGTTGGTGCCCCTGTTGATGGTTGAGAAAGAATTGAAATAAAACACGTGCAGTCATGTATTTCTTCATGTGTTTTATTGAATATGTTAAGTTAAGCCTCTGGGCTAATGTACATATGTTTGTATATAAATGTAAGGATGCATATGACGGAGGAAGAAGCCAAACATCTAATTATCATATAATATATACTCCCTATACAGGGTCCTATGTGTGTAACCGTGATTGCATGTTCTCATTATATTCCTAGTTATGTATAGTTTTATAATTGTAAATCCTAACTTTCATACAAAAAATTTAATACAAAAAGGGGGTAGGTAGTCCTAGACGAAACCAAAGTTCTTGGTTTTGATGGCGAGCAGCAGCTTGTGGCGCAGCACGGCCCGGGAGCTGTAGAGCGGCACGTAGAGGCGGGAGATGCAGGTGTTGGCCGTGGGCAGGTGGGCGTCGTCCGCGGGCCGGATGGTGACGGAGGGCATGGGCTGGAAGCCCTCCTCGGAGGCGGGCAGCGCGGGCGAGCCCGTCCAGAAGTACACGAGGTCCTGGCGCTCCAGGTGGCTCATGCGCTCCACGATGGCCCACAGCCAGCGCTTGAAGCGCGCCAGCCGGTCCGCCGCCTGCCCCGACTCGTCGATGAAGGACGTGTAGGAGATGAGCACGTTCACGTTGATGTCTCCCACCCCGTTCAGCAGCAGACGCAGGTCCTCGGCCGTTAGCCCATCTAGGGCGCCCTCCGGCAGCACGTCCAGCACGCCTGCTCGCATGGCCTGCAACACAACATACATTCATAGTTATATTCACATCAGTAGTTCCTTGACTTATAGGTTGGTATATAGCTGACCACCCATGCTGTAGAAAATGGTTCACTTTGCCAATCTCACACCTGTTTCAGGGAAGGTCAGAAAGAGTTGCATCCCAGCGGAGCAAAAAAATATACCATTTATATTTTTAAATTTGCTCTTTGCTGGGTTGAAAAAATAAAACCCTTACCAAAGACCGGTCACTAAGAGGTCCAACCAGACTTACAGCAACTGAGTCTTGCGCTTGTATTGGCGCTTTGTAGCAACGGCCAAGCTCGTAAAACATATCTGCGACACTACAACAAGTGTCGTAGACCCCTAGAGTCTCTGAAATCTGGGGAGTCTCCCGCACAGGATTACTTAAAAAAAATAATCAGGAAGTATCTGAGTGTGTTTACCTCCAGGGCCTTCTCCTGAGACCTGACCATGCGGTAGTAGGCGTACTTGCGCACATAGTCGTACACGTTGCTGGGGGTGACCTCAAGGTCGCGGCCCCCAGGCACCAGCTCCACCTGCCCGCCGCCCTCCTCCGCGCACACCTCCAGGCTGAAGGTGAGGTCCAGCGCGGCCAGCAGCCCCGCGGCGTCCCGGCCCTCCGCATCCAAGCACAGTTGGCGCAGGCTCTCGTACACCACGGGGTCAAAGAACGCCATGTCATGGAAGCGCACGGGCCGGCCCAGCAGCAGCTTCAGCACGTGGCGGGACAAGAACATGGGGCACAGCTCATTCTGCAGCAGGCAGAGACCAATCACCCTGCAACATGTAATATGTGTGTGAGCGCCCTGTAGGAATAGGAACATGGGGCACAGCTCATTCTATACTAGTAAAGGCAAGTTGAAGATAAGATGGCATCATTAATCAACCCCTGCTTATCCATCACTCTCCTCTAAAAGACAATACACCCTTGCTCCAAGACTTCTCTGCCCTGTTCTGGGTTTACTGTCACAGCTACCTTCTCCGGTCTCGGATGGTCGAAGCTTCCTAGAAGTCTGCTGACTAGCATAGAGAGAAAAGCATCAAAATGCTGCTACCAAGGATGCTATGGATATTCGTATCCATACCTAATCGCAACTCTTAGATATCTAAAATAAAAAATATCTATATCCGCTATATCTGTAGCTAAGTTGCGTTTATGGACATGTTTAGCTGGTAAGTGTGTTGGTACAAGATGTCCTCACCTGCCCACATTCCTGAAGGCGTTGATCCTCTCTGTGGTGGCGCGGCCCTGCCTAGGGCTGTGGTAGCCGCGCTTGCCCGGCGCGTAGAACAGGGGCGCGTTGTCCTCGGGGGGCGGTGGGGCAGAGGGGGCGGCGCCCTCGCCCTCCTCCTTGCGCCCCTCGGAGGGGCCCGCCCCGCCCCCGCGCTCAGACAGCGTGTACACATCCAGCACTGCAACATCATATGGAAACAAGGCTATCAAATAACTGACTTATAATAAATAACCTTAACAGCGGTCTGTAGTCTAGAGGTTAACACTTCTGACTCGTAAATGGAAGGTTGTGGGTTTGAATCCCAGCAGAGAACAAAAAATATGATTTATATTTACAAATTTGCTTTTCGCTGGGTAGAAAAAATCATAAAACCTATACCAAAGACCGGTCATCGAAAGGTCTATCCAGCCTTACAGCAACTGGGTCTTGCTTGAGAATTGGCGCTTCGTAGCAACAACTAATCTCGTCAAAAGTCTGGTCGATAGCTCAGTTGGTACAATGCTTGCATTCCATGGCAAGGTGTACTCAGCCTTCACAAGAGATGAAAACCAGCCCCCCCCCCCGAGAGCTGGGAAACTCCTATTTCAACTGAAAGTGGTTGGTGTGAACCCGGCCCTCTTACCCGTAAAAATAAATAGGTCCCGGAAAGCATATCTCCAGTATTAACATGCAGCCGTGTAAGTCAGTATGAATAATGTAGAATGTGCTTGTGCCTCACCCAGGATGGGGTCGTTGGGGTTCATGATGATGAGGTCCATGGCCTCGCGCACCTTCTGCCTCAGCGCGTCCTCGGAGGCCAGCAGGGAGAGCAGCTGCGCCGGCGACAGCTCCAGCAGCATGCCCGTGATCTTCCCCGCCAGCGTGGGGTGGATGAGGTGCACCTGCAAGCCCAGCATATGTAGCAAGCGGGAGGAGACTAGCCAGCCAACAAGAGACAGTCTCATCGCCAGGGTAATTCTTACCTACCGAATATCGGTACTATTTGTATGAAGACCTGTCAATCCAAGATGGTCGCAAGTGAACAGGTGATTAGTCTTCATACAAATGTTACCCATATTCGGTAGGTAAGAATTACCGTGGTGATGAGACTTCAAGCCCTGGCCTCATTCATAATATAAGAAGTCTATTTTTAGAACACGACATAATATTATGAGGCAATACAGTAAATAGATATTATGTGTTCTGAGAGATGTCTGGAGTCCATATTATGAGAGAAACAATCACTTTTTCCCTTTTATGTGGTTTTTTAGTCTATTCCTGGGTCTTTGATTTGCACTTTTTTACACTTTAGGCACTTTTCTACTCTATGGTCGCTTTTTCCCCATTTCCTGTTTCCCTATTTCCAGTTCCCCCATATACCGGTGGCCATTTGTCATAAAGCGTCATTTTTCCCTTGTGGTCACATGTCAGTTGAATTCACCTTCGAAAATTTGAATGAATTGACAATATTCCTGGGCAAAAACATTTAAAAAAGAGTGTTATTTTACCATCTTGTGTCCCTGTGAACAATTAAAAACTAAAACAGGCGAAATTGTGGTGTT
Source organism: Agapetus fuscipes (assembly GCA_951799405.1). NCBI lineage: Eukaryota > Metazoa > Arthropoda > Insecta > Trichoptera > Glossosomatidae > Agapetus > Agapetus fuscipes. The sequence goes on from OX637354.1 coordinate 13,856,354, forward strand.
TAAAAGTGTATAAGCGTGGCATACCTACAAAAATATAATGTATTTTTGTGGGTATGCCATGCATTTACGAAAAACGTTTTTCGTTATTTTAACGGAGTTTTTACTTTAGATAACATCAAAATCAGTGTTATGAGTTGTGAAAACAAAAAAGGGCCACCTCCCGCCGAAATCTCACAGGATTCAGGTGATGTGGATGCATTGAGGTATATATACTAGAGACGTAACGTTGCTAAGTTAAGTTGCTAAGTCAAAAGTCGAACTCGAAAAAAACCCGATTTTGAGGCTCGTCAGTCTCACGCAGACTTACACAGCGAACGGACGTGACAGGTGGTAATACATATTGCCATAAATGTCTAAATATTGTGATTGGAGTTTTCAAACACCATTGTTTGTAAACTTGATCAATTATACAACATGCACAAATGAAAAAAACACAACATACTAGCACAGATTAATTATTAAAACAATTTATTTTTGAAAAAAAAAAAAAAGTTTTTCTTAAATATATTTTAATTAATGTTACACATTTGACACCGACAATAAGGTTGTATACTGCCGGGTTGCTGGTTGAAGACTTGCTCATATTATTTTTAAAAGTAAAGGACTAAAGTTACATTTCATTTTAATCTGACATTCATTTTTAATAGTATTACTGTAGGGGAATTTTATATCAGAGAATTATGACATCCAGCCCTTTTTGTCGTGTTTGAAGTCTGCCATGTGTTTGCTAAAATTATTGCTATCTCGTTTTAACCTGAGAGTACAGTGCGCGTTATTCGATGCAGAAGCTGGATAAAAACTGATTGTCTCCTTGCATCTGCATTAAAACGTTTCCAATGGACTTCGGCTTGACATTTTTTTCCTGATTGTATGATGGTTGCGGCTCTATAGTATATATCTCAATGTGTGGATGTAAAAATGCGGATATGACACTTCGGAATCAGGTTCACCGCCGCGGCGTCAGAAACGGCTTAGGGTTGTCTTGGACCCAAGGATAGATTATCTGGTTTCCCAGAGGGAGCCACTTAATGCTATACCAGACGAGTCCTTCACCCGAAATGGACTCTCAAATAAAGGAAATGACCGAATCCGGAGTTATAGAGGCAGCGGAGTCATCTCCCAGCTTCTTATCAAAAATGTTCCTAACACTCAAATCGGACGATTCCCCGAGAATGATTTTCAACCAAAATCGTTAAAACTTCTTCCTAGACCCGGCTCCGTTCAAACTCATAAGCCACTACAAAGTGTCAGAGTTTCTTATCAAAAATGTTCCTAACACTCAAATCGGACGATTCCCCGAGAATGATTTTCAACCAAAATCGTTAAAACTTCTTCCTAGACCCGGCTCCGTTCAAACTCATAAGCCACTACAAAGTGTCAGAGTTTCTACAGCCAAACGATTGGTTGTCGAAAATAGACCTATCGCAAGCTTACTTTCATCTCCCAATAGCACATCGGAGATTTTTGCGACTGGTCTATCGAGGAGAATTACTTCAGATGACAAGTCTGCCCTTTGGCCTTTCATCTGCCCCCAGAATGTTTGCAACCCTCACAAATTGGGTAGCCCAACTACTTTCTGCTGCGACGAGATATCCGGACAATCGTTTATCTCGACGACTTCCTCCTTGCGAACCAATCCAAGGACGATCTTTGTCGACAATCGCATCTTTGGCCTTTCATCTGCCCCCAGAATGTTTTCAACCCTCACAAATTGGGTAGCCCAACTACTTACTGCTGCGACGAGATATCCGGACAATCGTTTATCTCGACGACTTCCTCCTTGCGAACCAATCCAAGGACGATCTTTGTCGGCAATCGCATCTTTGGCCTTTCATCAGCCCCCAGAGTGTTTTCAACCCTCACAAATTGGGTAGCCCAACTACTTACTGCTGCGACGAGATATCCGGACAATCGTTTATCTCGACGACTTCCTCCTTGCGAACCAATCCAAGGACGATCTTTGTCGGCAATCGCATCTTTGGCCTTTCATCTGCCCCCAGAATGTTTGCAACCCTCACAAATTGGGTAGCCCAACTACTTACTGCTGCGACGAGATATCCGGACAATCGTTTATCTCGACGACTTCCTCCTTGCGAACCAATCCAAGGACGATCTTCGTCGGCAATCGCATCTAGCAGTAGATATCCTACAATCTTTGGGGTGGTATGTAAATCTCCAGAAGTCAGTGCTCTTCCCCACTCAACAATTAGAGTACTTGGGAATCGTTTGGGACACGCATAACAATTGCAAATTCCTTTCTTACCGGAAGCAAGAGGCATTGTGCCACTCACTTCGAGCAATACTGACTTCTCGAAAATGGTCCTTAAAACTGGCGGAAAGTCTCCTAGGAAGACTAAACTTTGCCAGCTTCATGGTCGCCTCCACTGCAGACAATTGCAGATAGCGAGCAGGCCACTGAAGCACCTGTCACCAAGAAAGTCTTTCTTACCGGAAGCAAGAGGCATTGTGCCACTCACTTCGAGCAATACTGACTTCTCGAAAATGGTCCTTAAAACTGGCGGAAAGTCTCCTAGGAAGACTAAACTTTGCCAGCTTCATGGTCGCCTCCACTGCAGACAATTGCAGATAGCGAGCAGGCCACTGAAGCACCTGTCACCAAGAAGGTCTTTCTTACCGGAAGCAAGAGGCACTGTGCCACTCACTTCGAGCAATACTGACTTCTCGAAAATGGTCCTTAAAACTGGCGGAAAGTCTCCTAGGAAGACTAAACTTTGCCAGCTTCATGGTCGCCTCCACTGCAGACAATTGCAGATAGCGAGCAGGCCACTGAAGCACCTGTCACCAAGAAGGTCATGACAAATGACCGAGGACAGCTTACAAGTAATAGAGTGGGGGATAGGGAATGCGAACGAATCAAGTTCCATCCACAGGGAAACCTGCGAACGTTTCTTGACAACAGATGCGTCAGACTAAGCTTGGGGAGCAACTCTGGACGACTTGATGCTGTCAGGACAGTGGACCGTTCAAACAAAAGAAGCGGCACTCCAAACGAAAAGAGTTGTTCGCTGTTTTCACAACCCTGCAACGCACAGCGCACGACCTTTCTGGCTCCGAAATTCTGGTACAATCAGACAACAAGACAGTAGTCGCCTACATCCGCAAGGAAGGGGGCACCAGATCCAAAACACTCCTAAATCTTACCCGAGATCTGTTGACTCTGGCAGGCCAATGGGAAATCTCGCTAACAGCGCAGTACCTACCGGGAAGATACAACGGAGACGCGGATCACCTATCAAGAGGAAGATCCCCTCCAGAGTGGCATCTTTTATCAACAGCAACGAAGGCCATTTTCAATCATTTCGGAGTACCAGATATAGACCTGTTCGCATCCACGACGGCACACATGAGTTCAACTTACGTATCCAGAGACTCCACAGACTCATGCGCAATCTTTCAAAACGCGGAAGAGAAAAGACTGCTCCTGTCAGGATGGAGAGCTTCCACACTCAACACATATAAACCTGCTTGGCAAAGATGGTGCCGCTGGATACTGGCGGAAAATACCCATCCCAACACATCATCTCCTAATCAATTGGCAAGGTATCTAGCGCAACTGTTCATAAACAAAAAACTGTCATACAGGACTATACTGGTACACAAGTCAGCCATCGTAACCTTCTGCAACCCAATGATGGAAAAGAATCTCAGCTCAGATTTCCTAGTGAAACATACATTAAAAGCCATAGCAATGGTAAGGATTAACCCTCCTAAGTCCCCTGTGTGGAATCCGCAGATAGTGAAAGACTGGCTAGTCAGGAACACTCCTCGTTCAGATTCTCTCTATGAAGTTGCGTGTAGAACAGCAATCTTACTTCTGTTATCCTCAGGAAGAAGAGTACACGATCTGACCTTGCTAAATATCACAGAAGGAAACATTCTAGACGAAGGCACATCAATTGTGTTAATTCCATTTGTTGGATCAAAAACAGATACACTTCTGGAATCCAAGGAACACAACGTCAACCCAGTCTTCTGGATAAGGAAGCTGATTGAACTATCACGCGAAAGGAGATCAGGACAAAATATTTATAACCTGTTCATCAGCACCCGAGGACAAGTGAAGGCAGCTACAAGAACAATCATAGGAGGATGGGTAAAGAACACGCTAAAATCAGCAGGAGTAGAGGCCACTCCCGGCAGCACACGTTCAGCGGTCGCATCACTTAATTGGCTGGAGAACTACCCAATAGAAAACACTTTCAGAAAATGCTATCAGAAAGAGATGTTGAAACATACAGCTCCAGAAGATCCCTCCCTATTTCAACCAGTTAATATCAAATAAAGACGTCCCCGGTCACCAGGAGATAATAGACAGATCTCTCATAATATGGACTCCAGACATCTCTCAGAACACATAATGGGGGAGTTTTACCTACCATTAAAACTCTTATTATGTTTCTATAGATGTCTGGAGTCCAGGTAACCCCTACCTGGTGTATTATGAGCTTTATGACAAATGGCCACCGGTATATGGGGGAACTGGAAATAGGGAAACAGGAAATGGGGAAAAAGCGACCATAGAGTAGAAAAGTGCCTAAAGTGTAAAAAAGTGCAAATCAAAGACCCAGGAATAGACTAAAAAACCACATAAAAGGGAAAAAGTGATTGTTTCTCTCATAATATGGACTCCAGACATCTATAGAAACATAATAAGAGTTTT